>JAJEKV010000005.1:11739286-12031786 GCA_021234155.1 Isoetes taiwanensis | reverse complement strand
CTGAGGTGCTTACCCTTGAGCATCTGGAACATTCAACAACATTCTATTTTGAGCATTTGCAAAGTTTCAAAAAACTTTCTATTTTTGGACTGAGGTGCTTACCCATGAGCATCTGTAATATTCCACCACATTCTATTTTGAGCATTTGCAAAGCTTAAAAAAACTTTCTATTTTTATACCGAAACTTTCTATTTTTAGATTGAGGTGCTTACCCATGAGCATCTGGAACATTCCACCACATTCTATTTTGAGCATTTGCAAAGTTTCAAAAAACTTTCTATTTTTTGTCTGAGGTGCTTACCCATGAGCATCTGGAACATTCCACCACATTCTATTTTGAGCATTTGCAAAGTTTAAAAAATCTTTCTATTTTTAGACTGAAACTTTCTATTTTTAGACTGAGGTGCTTACCCATGAACATCTGGAACATTCCACCACATTCTATTTTGAGCATTTTCAAAGTTTCAAAAAGCTTTCTATTTTTAGACTGAAACTTTCTATTTTTAGACTGAGGTGCTTACCCATGAATATTCTAGAAGATTCTAGGACATTCTAGGACATTCTAGAGGATTATAGAACATTCTAGAGCTATCCAGAACATCCTAGATGAGCATCTGGAACATTCCACCACATTCTATTTTGAGCATTTGCAAAGTTTCAAAAAGCTTTCTATTTTTAGACTGAAACTTTCTATTTTTAGACTGAGGTGCTTACCCATGAGCATCTGGAACATTCCACCACATTCTATTTTGAGCATTTGCAAAGTTTCAAAAAGCTTTCTATTTTTAGACTGAAACTTTCTATTTTTTAGACTTGTGGTGCTTACCATGAGCATCTGGAACATTCCACCACATTCTATTTTGAGCATTTGCAAAGTTTCAAAAAGCTTTCTATTTTTAGACTGAAACTTTCTATTTTTAGACTGGGGTGCTTACCCATGAGCATCTGGAACATTCCACCACATTCTATTTTGAGCATTTTCAAAGTTTCAAAAAGCTTTCTATTTTTTTAATTTGAAACTTTCTATTTTTCTATTTGAGGTGCTTACCCATGAGCATCTGGAACATTCCACCACATTCTATTTTGAGCATTTTCAAAGTTTCAAAAAACTTTCTATTTTTAGACTGAAACTTTCTATTTTTAGACTGAGGTGCTTACCCATGAGCATCCGGAACATTCCACCACATTCTATTTTGAGCATTTTCAAAGTTTCAAAAAGCTTTCTATTTTTAGACTGAAACTTTCTATTTTTAGACTGAGGTGCTTACCCATGAATATTCTAGAAGATTCTAGGACATTCTAGGACATCCTAGAGGATTATAGAAAATTCTAGAGCTATCCAGAACATCCTAGAGCATCCTTGAATTGTTTGCAAAGTTTCACAAAATTTTCTATTTTTAGACATTGTAGAAGATTCCAGGACATTCCATGACATTCTAGAAGTTTCTAGAAGATTCCACACCAGGAACATCCTTGAATTATTTGGCCCTCACCCTTAACTATATGTGAACTTCCTTTTTTTTCAAGAAACCAATGCTTGGTCTAGTGGTAAGGGTGGGGGGTTTGGGGGGCAATGTCCAGGGTTCAAGTCCGTGGTAAACCAAAAAAATTTTGTCCACCAAACTTGGGAGCTTTTGAGGGGCCAAGGCCCACGGACGGCCGAGATCAAGCCACGTGGCGCCTCCTTTACCGTCGATGGGGGTGGACTCACTCACGGACGGACAGACGGACGCTATTCTTTTATTATAATAGACTAGAAAAGGGCCGGCGGCATGATTCCACCACTCCTTTCTCGGCCTCGCCCGACCTCGAGCCCGGCCCTGCGCCCTCGGTTGGGCCCACCCATGTCCCCCTATCTCCTATCTCTTCTCTCTCCTCTCTCCTCTCTCTTCCCTCATCTCCCTTTTCTCTCTCTTTCTTTTTCTCTTCTCTCTATCCCCTCTGAGGTGTCTCTCCCTCTCTCTTCGGACATCTCCTCTCTTCTCTCTGTCCTCTCTCCTCTCTTTCTCCCTCCTTCAATCTTCTCTTCTCTTTGTCTTTACCCTCTCCCTCTCTCTCCTCTCTCCTCTTTCCCCTCTCTCTCTCTCCCATATCTCCTCCCCTCTCTCTCTCTCTCTCTCTCTCTCTCTATTTCTCCCCTCTCTCTATCTTTTTCTCTCTTTTCTATTCCTCTCTCTCTCTTCTCTCTCTTCTCTTTCCTCTTCACTTTCTATTTTGGGCTTCTTTCCTGTCTTCCTCTGGAAACCTCGCCTCGATTTGGACCCCATTAACACTTTTGACTGAGCCCCTTCCCTTTTGTAGCATCTCTTTCTCCTCTCTCTCCTCTTTCTGCTCTCTCTCTCCTCTCTCCCCTTTGTATTCGTTCTCTCCTCTCTTCGCCTCTCTCCTCTCTCTATCTCCTGCGTCTCTCTATCATCTCTCTTCTCTCTCCTCTCTCTGTCCTCTTTCTTCTCTCTCTCTCTCTCTCTCTCTCTACCTTTTTCTCTCTCCCATCTCTTCTCTCTCCTCTCTCTCTTCTCTCTCTCCTTTTTGTCTTCTCTCTCCTCCCTCCATCTCTTCTCCCTCTCTCTTTTCTCTCTCTCCTCTCTCTTCCCTCTCTCCTTTCTCTCTTTTCTCTCCTCTCTCTCTCTCTCTCTCTCCTCTCTCTTCTTTCCCCTCTCTCTCTCTGTCATCTCTCTTCTCTCTCCTCTCTCTCTTCTCTCTCTCTTTCCTCTCTCTTCTCTCTCCTTTTTCTCTTCTCTCTCCTCCTTTCATCTCTCTTCTCTCTTTTTCTCTCTCTTCTCTCTCCTCTATCTCTCATCTCTCTCTTTCTCTCTCCCTCTCTCCCTTCTCTCCCTATTCTCTATCCTCTCTTCTCTCTTCTCTATCTCCTCCTCCTCATCTCCTCTCTCTTTCTCCCCTCTCTCTTCTCCTCTCTTCTCTCTCTATCTCCTCCTCCTCTCTCTCCTCTCTCTTTCTCCCCTCTTTCTTTCCTCTCTCCTCTCTCTTTTTCTATTTTTCTCTCTCTTCTCTTCTCCCTCCTCCTCTCCTCCTGAGCATTCTCTTCTTTCCCCTCTCTTGTCCAAACTCTCCTATCTCTCTTCTCTCTCTCTCTCTTCTTTTTCCTCCCCATGTCTCTTTTCTTCTCTCTCTTCTCTCTCTTTCTCTTTTTATGCTTCTCCTCTCTCTCTCCCCTATCTCTCTCCTCCCTCCCTCTATTCCATTACCAACAAAGTATAATTCATGAGTTCTTACAAAGTTTAAGCAAACTTTCTATTTTTAGACTGAAACTTTCTACACCTACTATCATGCAAGTCTACATTACACACATTCTATTTTGAGTTTTTGCACCACTTTAAAGTATCACTCATGAGGAGAACACTACCAATTCAAAAGTATCACCTATGAGGATCTTACTCACATCTCTGCACTCCATGGTATTTTCAGGTCTTATTCACATATCTTTGCTCAACCCTCTATTCCATTACCAACCAAGTATCATTCATGAGTAACATACTCACACATGCCCATGAGGCCACATCTACTACCCATCATACCCATCACACTTACTCAATTCCAAAGTATCACCTCCAGAATATTCTATTTTGAACATTTGCAAGGTTTCAAGAAACTTTCTATTTTTAGATTGAAGTGCTTCTAGAGCATAGATGGTTGCCCTATAGCATCGGAACACTCTAGAACATTCTATTTTTGCATTTTTGCAAAGTTTTTCAGCAAACTTTTTCTATTTTTAGACTCTACTTTCTATTTTTAGGCGAGATGCTTACCCAGGGCATCTCAAACATTCTAGGACATTCTATTTGATTTTTACAAAGTTTAAGCAAACTTTCTATTTTTAGACTGAAACTTTCTACACCTACTACCATGCAAGTCTATATCCCACATGCCCTACTACCACTTCTCTTCTTATCACTTTATGAGGAGAACACTACCAATTCCAAAGTATCACCTATGAGGATCTTACTCACATCTACTGCACTCCATGGTATTTCACAATCTTATTCACACATACTGCTCAACCCTCTATTCCATTACCAACAAAGTATCATTCATGAGTAACATACTCACACATGCCCATGAGGCCACATCTACTACCTCTACTGCCAATTCTAAAGTATGTCAATTCTAAAGTATCACCCATGTGAAGCTTACACACACCCATCATACCCATCACACTTACTACCAATTCCAAAGTACCACCTCCAGAATATTCTATTTTCAGCATTTGCAAGGTTTCAAGAAACTTTCTACTTTTAGACTGAGGTGCTTCTAGAGCATAGGTGGTTGCTCTATAGCATCTAGAACACTCTAGAACATTCTATTTTGAGTTTTTGCAAAGTTTTAGCAAACTTTTCTGTTCTTAAGCCACCGTACTTTCTATTTGTAGACTGAGATGCTTACCCTAGCGCATCTGACACATTCTTCTATTTGAGTTTTTACAAAGTTTAAGCAAACTTTCTATTTTTAGACTGAAACTTTGTATTTTTAGACTGAGGTGCTTACCTTTGAGCATCTGCAACATTCCAGAACATTCTATTTTGAGCATTTGCAAAGTTTCAAAAAACTTTCTATTTTTGGATTGAGGTGGTTACCCATGAGCATCTGCAACATTCCATAACATTCTATTTTGAGCATTTGCAAAATTTCAAAAAACTTTCTATTTTTAGACTGAAACTTTCTATTTTTAGTCTGAGGTGCTTATCCATGACCATCTGAAACATTCCAGAACATTCTATTTTGAGCATTTGCAAAGTTTAAAAAAACTTTCTATTTTTAGACTGAAACTTTCTATTTTTAGACTGAGGTGCTTACCCATGAGCACCTGAAAAATTCCACGACATTCTATTTTGAGCATTTGCAAAGTTTCAAAAAAACTTCTATTTTTAGACTGAAAGTTTCTATTTTTAGACTGAGGTGCTTACCCATGAGCACCTGAAACATTCCACAACATTCTATTTTGAGCATTTGCAAAGTTTCAAAAAAACTTCTATTTTTAGACTGAAAGTTTCTATTTTTAGACTGAGGTGCTTACTCATGAGCATCTGGAATATTCTAGGACATTACAAAAGATTCTAAAACATTCTAGAACATCCTAGAGTATCCTTGAATTAATTAGACCCCAGCCTTAACTAAGCATGGAGTTCCTATTCTTTCAAGAAAAGACTGGTTGGTCTAGTGGTAAGGGTGGAGGGTTTGGGGGGCAATGTCCAGGGTTCGAGTCCATGACAAACCAAAAAAATTTTGTCCACCAAACTTGGGAGCTTTTGAGAGGCCAAGGCCCACGGACGGTCCAGATCAAGCCACGTGGCGCATCCTCCACCGCCGATGGGTCGTGAAAAACAGACGGACGGACAGACAGACTCACGGACGCTATTTTGAGACTGAGGTGCTTACCTTTGAGCACCTGCAACATTCCAGAACATTCTATTTTGAGCATTTGCAAAGTTTCAAAAAACTTTCTATTTTTGGATTGAGGTGGTTACCCATGAGCATCTGCAACATTCCATAACATTCTATTTTGAGCATTTGCAAAATTTCAAAAACTTTCTATTTTTTAATTTGAAACTTTCTATTTTTAGTCTCGAGGTGCTTATCCATGACCATCGAAACATTCGAACATTCTATTTTGAGCATTTGCAAAGTTTAAAAAACTTTCTATTTTAGATTGAAACTTTCTATTTTTAGGCGGGGTCTTACCCATGAGCATTTGAAACATTCCACGACATTCTATTTTGAGCATTTGCAAAGTTTCAAAAAAACTTCTATTTTTAGACTGAAAGTTTCTATTTTTAGGTGAGGTGCTTACCATGAGCACGAAACATTCCACAACATTCTACTTTGAGCATTTGCAAAGTTTCAAAAAACTTCTATTTTTTAGACTGAAAGTTTCTATTTTTTAGGCGAGGTGCTTACTCATGAGCATCCGGAATATTCTAGGACATTACAAAGATTCTAGAACATTCTAGAACATCCTAAGTATCCTTGAATTAATTAGACCCAGCCTTAACTAAGCATGGGTGCTTATTCTTTCAAGAAAATTTGGTTGGTCTACAGTGGTAGGGTGGGGGTTTTGGGGCAATGTCCGGGGTTGAGTCCATGGCAAACCAAAAAAATTTTGTCCACCAAACTTGGGGAGCTTTTGAGAGGCCAAGGCCCACGGGCCGGGTCGGATCAAGCCCGTGGTGGCGCATCCTCCCACCGCCGATGGTCGTGAACTCAATCACATGCGGACGCAGCAGACTCACGGAAAAAATTTTGGAATAGGAGGTTAGACTTGGACGGACGCTATTTTCTTTATATAATATACTAGAGGCCAAGGCCGAGCCCTTTTCTTTCCTTTCTAAACGCCTCGGGTTGGGCCCACCCATGTGCCCTATCCCCTATCTCTTCCCTCTTTTCTCTCTCCTCTCTCCTCTCTCTTCCCCCATCTCCCTTTTTCTCTCTCTCTTTTCTCTTCTCTCTATCCCCTCTCCCCGTGTCTCTCTTCTCTCTCCTCTCTCTTCTTTCTGTCTCCTCTCTTCTCTCTCTGTCCTCTCTCCTTTCTTTCTCCCTCCTCTGTCTTCTCTTCTCTTTGTCTACCCTCTCCCTCTCTCCTCTCTCTCTCCTATCTCTCTTCTCTCTCTCTATTTCTCCCCTCTCTCTATCTCCCTCTGTCTCTATTCTCTCTCCTCTCTCTTCTGTGTCTGTCCTCTCTCCTTGCTCTCTCTCTCCTCTCTCTTCCATCCTTCTTCTCTCTCTTCTCTCTCCTCCCATGCTCCCTTCTCTGTCTCTTTAGCTTTCTCTCTCCTCTGTATTTCTCTCTCTCTCTCTCTTCTCTCCCTCTTCCCTCTCTCTTCTCTCTCCTCTCTCACTCATCTCTCTTCTTTCCCCTCTCTCTCCCCTCTCTCTTCCCTCTTCCCTTCTCTCTCTTCTCTCTCTTCCCTCTTCCCTCCCTCTTCTCTCTTCTCTCTCTCTCCTCTCTCCTCCCTCTCCTCTCTTCTCTCCCCTCTCCTATCTCTCCCCTGTCTCTCCCCTCTCTCTCTTTACCCTCTCCATGTCTTCCTCCCTCTCTACTTCTCCCCTCTCTCTCTATCTTTCTCTCTCTTTTCTATTCCTCTCTCTCTTTCTTCTCCCTCCTCTCTCTTCTCTCTCCTCTCTCTCCCTCTCACCTTTCTCTCCTCTCTCCTCTTTCTCTCCTCTCTCCTCTCTCCTCTCTCTCCCCCCTCTCTCTCTCCCCTCTCTCTTCCCCCCCCTCTCTCTCTATCTATCTCTCTCTCTCTCTCTCATGTCTTCTCTCTCTCTCCTCTCTCATCTCTTTTTTCTCTCCTATATCTCTCCTCTCTCTCCCTCTCTATTCTATCTCCTCTCTCTCTATTTCTCTCCGAGCATTTGCAAAGTTTCAAAAAACTTTCTATTTTTGGACTTTTCTATTTTTTTGAGGTGTGTTTACCCATGAGCATCGCAGCATTCAGAACATTCTATTTTGAGCATTTGCAAGGTCTTAAAAAACTTTCTATTTTTAGACTGAAACTTTCTATTTTTAGGCTGAGGTGCTTACCCATGAGCACCTGGAACATTCCACAATATTCTATTTTGAGTACTTGCAAAGTTTCAAAAAACTTTCTATTTTTAGGTGCTACCCCATGAGCACAGGAACATTCCAGAACATTCTATTTTGAGCATTTGCAAAGTTTCAAAAAAACTTCTATTTTTGGACTGAAACTTTCTATTTTTAGACTGAGGTGCTTACCCATGAGCACCTGGAACATTCTAGAACATTCTATTTTGAGCATCTGCAAAGTTTCAAAAAAACTTCTATTTTTAGACTGAAACTTTCTATTTTTAGGCTGAGGTGCTCACTCATGACATTCCAAAAGATTCTAGAACATTCTAGAACATCCTAGAATATCCTTGAATTAATTAGGCCCCAGCCTTAACTATACATGGAGTTCTTATTCTTTCAAGAAAAGACTGGTTGGTCTAGTGGTAAGGGTGGGGGGTTTGAGGGGCAATGTCCAGGCTTCGAGTCTTTGGTAAACCAAAAAAATTTTGTCCACCAAACTTGGGAGCCTTTGAGAGGCCAAGGCCCACGGACGCCCCAGATCAAGCCACGTGGCGCATCCTCCACCGTCGGATGGTCGTGGAATACTCACTCACAGACAGACAGACTCACGGACGCTATTTTTTTCTGTTCTTAGACTACTGTACTTTCTATTTTTAGGCTGAGATGCTTACCTTAGAGCATCTGAAACATTCTAGGACATTCTATTTGAGTTTTTACAAAGTTTAAGCAAACTTTCTATTTTTAGACTGAAACTTTCTATTTTTAGACTGAGGTGCTTACCTTTAAGCATTTGCAACATTCCAGAACATTCTATTTTGAGCATTTGCAAAGTTTCAAAAAACTTTCTATTTTTGGATTGAGGTGTTTACGCATTAGCATCTGCAACATTCCATAACATTCTATTTTGAGCATTTGCAAAGTTTCAAAAAACTTTCTATTTTTAGACTGAAACTTTCTATTTTTAGACTGAGGTGCTTACCCATGAGCACCTGGAACATTCCAGAACATTCTATTTTGAACATTTGCAAAGTTTCAAAAAAACATTATATTTTTAGAGTGAAACTTTCTATTTTTAGACTGAGGTGCTTACCCATAAGCATTGGAACGATCCACAACATTCTATTTTTGAGCATTTGCAAAGTTTCAAAAAACTTCTATTTTTAGACTGAAACTTTCTATTTTTAGACTGAGGTGCTTACTCATGAGCATCTGGAACATTCTAGGGCATTCCAAGAGATTCTAGAACATTCTAGAACATCCTAGAGTATCCTTGAATTAATTAGGCCCCAGCCTTAACTAAGCATGGACTTCCTATTATTTCAAGAAAAGGCTGGTTGGTCTAGTGGTAAGGGTGGGGGGTTTGGGGGGCAATGTCCAGGGTTCAAGTCCTTGGTAAACCAAAAAAATTTTGTCCACCAAACTTGGGAGCTTTTGAGAGGCCAAGGCCCACGGACGCCCCAGATCAAGCCACGTGGCGCATCCTCCACCGTCGGATGGTCGTGGAATACTCACTCACAGACAGACAGACAGACTCACGGACGCTATTTTCTTATTATATAGGACTAGAAAGGGGCGGCGGCAGTGGCCCTTTGCTTCCTTTTTTCTCCTTTCCTCGGCTCGGTAGGCCTCAGGGACCTGCGCTTCGATTTGGGCCCACTCACGTGCTCTATCTCCCTCTCTCCTCTCTCTCTTCTCTCTCTTCTCTCTCCTATCTCTTCCCTCTCTCGTTTCTCCTCTCTCCTCTCTCTTCCCTCTCCCTGTGTTTCTCTTCTTCTTCTCTCTCTCTCTCTCTCTCTCTCTCTCTCTCTCTCTCTCTCTCTCTCTCTCTCTCTCTCTCTCTCCCCTATCTTCTTCTCCTCCCTTACGCCTTTTTCTCCTCTCTCCTCTCTCTTCCCTCATCTCTCTTTCCTCTCTTCTCTCTATCTTCTCTCTCTCTCTATCTCCCCCTTTCTGTCTTCTCTCTCCTCTCTCCTCTCTCTTCTCTCTCTCCCCTCTCTCTCCCCTCTCTCTCATCTTTCTCTCTCCTCTTTTTTCCTTCTCTCTCTCCTATCTCTCTCCTCTCTCTCTATTTCTTCCCTCTCTCTTCTCTCTCTTCTCCCTCCTCTCTATTCTCTCTCTCTCTCTCCTCCTCTCTTCTCTCCCTCTCCTCTCTCCTCTCTCTCTCCTCTTTTATGTCTCTCTTCCCTCTCTCCTCTCTCTCCTCTCTCTCTCTCCCCCTTTTTTGCTCTCTCTCCTCTCTCTATTTCTCCCCCATTTCTCTGTATTTCTCCCCTCTCTCTCTATCTTTTTCTCTCTCTCCTCTCTCTCTCTTCTCTCTCCTCTCTCTCTTATCTCTCTTCCCTCTATTCTCTCTCTCCTCTCTCTCTTCTCTCTCTCTCCTCTCTCCTCTCTCCTCTCTTTCCTCTCTCCTCTTTTCTGTCTCTCTGCCCTCTCTCCTCTCTCTCTCTCCCCCCTTTTTTCCTTCTCTCTCCTATCTCTCTGCTCTCCAAAGTTTTAGCAAACTTTTCTGTTTTTAGACTACTGTACTTTCTATTTTTAGGCTGAGATGCTTACCCTAGAGTATTTGAAACATTCTAGGACATTCTATTTGAGTTTTTACAAAGTTTAAGCAAACTTTCTATTTTTAGACTGAAACTTTCTATTTTTAGACTGAGGTGCTTACCTTTAAGCATTTGCAACATTCCAGAACATTCTATTTTGAGCATTTGCAAAGTTTCAAAAAACTTTCTATTTTTGGATTGAGGTGCTTACCCATCAGCATCTGCAACATTCCATAACATTCTATTTTGAGCATTTGCAAAGTTTCAAAAAACTTTCTATTTTTGACTGAAACTTTCTATACATTCTACTTTGAACATTTGCAAAGTTTCAAAAAACTTTCTATTTTTAGACTGAAACTTTCTATTTTTAGACTGAGGTGCTTACCCATGAGCACTTGGAACATTCCACAACATTCTATTTTGAGCATTTGCAAAGTTTCAAAAACTTCTATTTTTGGACTGAGACTTTCTATTTTTAGACTGAGGTGCTTACTCATGAGCATCTGGAACATTCTAGGACATTCCAAGAGGTTCTAGAACATTCTAGAACATCCTAGAGTATCCTTGAATTAATTAAGCCCCAGCCTTAACTAAACATGGACTTCCTATTATTTTAAGAAAAGACTGGTTGGTCTAGTGGTAAGGGTGGGGGGTTTGGGGGGCAATGTCCAGGGTTCGAGTCCGTGGTAAACCAAAAAAATTTTGTCCACCAAACTTGGGAGCTTTTGAGAGGCCAAGGCCCACGGACGGCCCAGATCGCGCCACGTGGCGCCTCCTTTACCGTCGGATGGGCCGGATTTACTCACTCACTCACCGACTCACTAACGGACGCTATTTGAGCATTTGCAAAGTTTCAAAAAACTTCTATTTTTAGACTGAGACTTTCTATTTTTAGACTGAGGTGCCTACTCATGAGCATCTGGAACATTCTAGGACATTCCAAGAGGTTCTAGAACATTCTAGAACATCCTAGAGTATCCTTGAATTAATTAAGCCCCAGCCTTAACTAAGCATGGACTTCTTATTATTTTAAGAAAAGACTGGTTGGTCTAGTGGTAAGGGTGGGGGGTTTGGGGGGCAATGTCCAGGGTTCGAGTCCGTGGTAAACCAGAAAAATTTTGTCCACCAAACTTGGGAGCTTTTGAGAGGCCAAGGCCCACGGACGGCCCAGATCGCGCCACGTGGCGCCTCCTTTACCGTCGGATGGGCCGGATTTACTCACTCACTCACCGACTCACTAACGGATGCTATTTCTTTATTATATTAGATAAGATAGATATATAAGATGATATACCAAATAGTAAATTGCTAGATAGGATTTGAGGCTGTCTAGAGTTAAGAATACGAGAGTAGACTCCCAGAATGTATCATGCTGGGCACTAATTTGACTACACATGCGAACGATAAGATCAAAAGGCAGAAGTATGGCAAGGGCCATGTCAAATAAGAGACCATTTTGTTATTGTGTTTGGTCCAAAAAATCCTTGACAGGGCTACAAGGCTGAGGAAGAAGATCAAGGCTAATTGGAAGCTCAGATTCTCAGCAAAATTACCAGAAGAAGGCTGCAATGGAAAATTGAGGGCAGCATCAGGGCCATAGATGTAGAGACTAACAACATCATATGCTCGAGTGGCAAGCTCCTGTGTGGCAAAGCTGCCTAGCCATATTCGGGAGCCAATGCGCGGATCCCATATATCCAGAACCCATCTGCCCCACGACCTCATTCTAACGCCTTTGTACCTCTTCTTACAAACACCACCCGCTTCTTCAACATTTTGGCCTTCAGATTTTAACTGCAAGGACATACATTGAAGCCTTCAGATTGGCTGAAATTGCAAACATCGCATTTTTCAGGTCATTTGTACGTGCACCGTAGATGGCATCTCCATTGCCCCATCCCAAGATTTAGCGCAATGACATACATTGAAGCCTTTAGATTGGCTGAAATTGCAAACATCATATTTTTTAGGTCATTTGTATGTGCACCATAGATGGCATCAATCCCCAAAAAGACAATTTGATTTAGTAGTCTAGAAAATCTTTGAACAACCTTGATTTATGATCACCTTGAATTCAAAGTTGCAGATTTCACAACAATGCAATGAACCATTAATTACATCTAATGGTCTAATAGAAATGCGAATTTTTCAATGGTCATTCAAATATTAATACTGCATTATAACCTTGACCTCCGAGAGCCCAAACACTTGTATACTCTGATTCTTCAATTGACTCCACACTTAACAAGATCGTTCCTCATTAATTTATAGAGATCGACCCAGCATTGTAGCCGGACCGACCTGATCTGCCCTTGCCATTCTCAGCTGTCTAAATTCAAATATCTACTTGCCTCCATTTTATTCAACCTCGGATAAACCTAAGGTTCATTCTAAATAAGGCATATAACTCAATACCATCGATCCGAGACATCGGATCGACATTCTAGAATGGGGCGAGCATGCATGTCGTGCATGCATGCATGCGGCGCATGCCCTTTCTGGTTGGGAGTTCGCTATTTTAGGCGCGGTTCTGCATCAACGTCTCATCGGCGCTTCCTCTTCTCTCAGCAGTACTTTATTCTCTTTGAATTGTTTCCAGGTAGGGGAGGGGCTTCTTCCTGCTTGGTTTGGCCATTTTGGCGTTTCTTTCATGCTGTGGCATGTCCTTTCTCGGCCTTGGCTCTTCTTTAGCCTTCATTCTGTGACCTTCGTCCTCGATTCCAGTTTCTTAAGGACATCGGATCGACATTCTAGAATGGGGCGAGCATGCATATCTTGCACGCATGCATGCGGCGCATGCCCTTTCTGGTTGGGAGTTCGCTATTTTAGGCGCGGTTCTGCATCAACGTCTCATCGGCGCTTCCTCTTCTCGCCAGTGATTACCTTATTCTCTTTGAACCCACCCTCCCCCCCTTCTTTGTTTATTGTATTTGTCGCCTGGCACGCATGACCAGCCCCTCTATTTGAAGAGGTTTTTGTTTTTTGTCGCGTGGCACGCGTGATCAGCCCCTCCACTCTTGGAGGTTTGTTTTGTCTCGTTTTGTTGTGTTGGTGATTTGCAGGTACAGGTTGGCGAGCGGCATCTGTTTCGACTTCTCCATGCGTGGGTTTTTGGGAGCGATTTCTATGCCTTACGTTTGTCCAAGCCCCTTGCCGAAGGCTTATCACTAGGGTTTTTCCTCGAAAACCCGAAAGGGCGGGGTTTTTTAATCCCGGTGATAAACTTTCGGCAGCTACACCAGCCACACATCTATTAGCATTGTATTTTTTGGGGTCCAAATGTTATAATTGGATTTTCCCTTTATTTTTCGTGGGTAGTTCGCATGTGTGCGGCTACCCACTGTCCACCATTGTAGAAAATCTGCTGAGATGAATGAGAAGCCTATGGGCGGTTTGTTGGTTTCATGCGAGCCCCATTCTAGAATAATGAATTTCCCTTTTCTTACCATAGGTTAATGGTCGTTTGAACCTATGGTTCCAGGTTTAATATTTAACCATAATCTGGTATTCAAACACACTTAGCTCAAGTGCATGCTATCACCATAAAGATTACATGATTACTTCTCTTCATTTTCCCCTTCATGTAATATTTCTTTGTTGCTACAGTGAATCAAATTCCTTAATTCTTGAAACCTGTATATTGGCAATGCCTTAGTCATAATGTGCGCTATCTTTTTTGAACTACCGTATATCGTCGGATTAAATCCGATCCCCGGCCCGAGATCATTAATGGGGCCTCTGGGCATCTCTCGTTTCGCTTATAGTCATTTATAATTGGAGGCGCCTATGATTTTGAAATATGAAATACGATTTCGCCTAAGGTTTTGAGGCAATATCGAATCTCTATACGACTTTGCCTAAGATTTTAGAATATGAAATACGAGGGCTCGAACCTGTATCAAAATTAACTCAATGTTCTAATAAGATATACCAAGTGAGCTAATGTGGTTATTTTTTACCTTGAATCTATGTTTTTTTTATAACAAGCCATTCAATTATTTTACGGATATATGGTCTATGATTTCATAAATTGTTATTTTTACATCCATATCATCTCCCCCTGGGACCCCCTGTTATTTTGCTACATATTCTAAACGAATCTCTATACGGCTTTGTCTAAGATTTTAGAATATCAAATACGAGGGCGCGAACCTCTATCAAAATTAACTCAATGTTCTATTAAGACTACTTTAACTAATATACCAAGTGAGCTAATGTGATTATTTTTTACCTTGAATCTATGTTTTTTTTATACAGGGAATATCAAGTCTCTATATGACTTTGTCTAAGATTTTAGAATATGAAATACGAAGGCGCGAACCTCTATCAAAATTAACTCAATGTTCTAATAAGACTACTTTAACCAATATACCAAGTGAGTTAATGTGATTATTTTTTACCTTGAATCTATGTTTTTTTTATAACAAGCCATTCAATTATTTTACGGATATATGGTCTATGATTTTAGGAATTGTTACTTTTACATCCATATCATATCCCCCTGGAACCCCCTGTTATTTTGTTACATATCTGCTCTTCTGTATTAACATAGGTCAGATGTATAAACCCTTTACTAACCACACCCCTTATGAAATGAACCTCCAAGTCTATGTGTTTTGACCTTTCATGAAGCACTGGATTTTTAGACATGGCTATGCAGCTGGTACTGTCACAAAATAGTACTGTAGGCTTATCCTGAATTACATTTAACTCATTCATTAATCTCCTTTCCCAGATAATTTCCTTTGCAACCAAAGTTGCTGAGTTATACTCTGCGTCAACACTTGATAAAGCAACACTGTTCAGTTCTCTTAAAGGCTTTCATTTCTTCTTGCATGGCTGCCAGCCATTGCTTTGCATATTTTCCATTTATAGCCTCATGATAACTTTTTGGTAATTCAGCATTTTCTAAGCTTAAAACATCAAATACACTATGGATTTCACCTACATGAGGCTGAAATCTCTTGCTTCTTCCGATTTCATCTCTGCCATGAAATTACATTATTTTTTTATTTTCATCCTCAAGCATTTGTGCCTCAGTTTTCCTTGCCTTCCTCTTTGGTTTTTCTGGTACAATATCTCTCTTTGATTCATCTGGCACTTCTTCTTCCATGACCTATTGGTCTCCGTGGATGTTAAAAGATCTATTCTATTCTATTCTATTCTATTCTATTCTATTCTATTCTATTCTATTCTATTCTCTCTATGTAATGATTCTTTGTCCACAGTTTCTGTTTCACTTTCATCTTCAGAATCATCACTTGAGCAATTTGTTGTTCTAATCATTTTCTTTTCCATTCTGACAACTTCTGATTTTTCTTCTATAGTTTCAGTCTCATTGTTTTCATGTTTGTCTGAAGCATTGACCTTTGGAATCAATTTATAAAACTGAGTCTCATAAAAAACATCCCTACTTATCCTTTGTGTAGGATCAAATAGCCTATAGGCCGGATTTTTGATTCTAAGCTCAGGGCGAGCATGCAAAAGTTGCATCTATAAGCTCTCAAATTATGCATTGCATGCATTTCTTGACCATAGCCTCTCATCCGGTTACTTGGGATGCTATTTCTTGAACATATTCGCCTTTGACTTCTCATCCCAAATAAAAGTTTAGCCCGGTACTTCAACATTGATCTAACTACATTTATGTTCTATTCTTCTCCCTCCCTCCCTCCCTTAAGTATTTTGTTTTATATGTTGTTTAAATTCTTTTGACACGCTTTAATTGTCTTTTCGAGGTTTTTGTTCTTCTCTATTGTGTTTTGTGGTCTTATCATGGACCTGGGCACGTTATCTTTTTTTTAGACGTTGGTTTCTTTTTGGGCGTGGGTTTTGGGAAGTTTAGCAGTGGCGTTGTCTTGTCACATTTATGGGACCACGGTGTATGATGTAGGGATCTTTTATCGCTAGGGTTTTCCTCGAAAACCCGAAAGCTGGTTTTTTTAATCAAGGCGATAAGCCCTAGGTAGGGTACACTAGCCAAACATCTATGATATATTTTTGTATTTTGGGGTAATGTGTTAATTTGGATATTCCCTGTATTTTTGTTTTTGGGTAGCTTGCGATGTCGACTACCCACTCTCTACCATTGTAATTACTGTTGCTTGGGATGAATAGAAAAGCCCCATCCATTCCTCTTGCATGGGTTGACCTTTCGTGGCATTTCCTATCATTCTTGTTTCTCTTCGACCTGACCTTTCCTGGCGTATCCCTTCCTGGCGTTTCTTATCGTTCTCGGTTCTCTTCTACCTTGGCCTGCGTTGACCTTTCCTGGCGCATCCCTTTATGGGGCGTTTCCTATCTTTCTCGTATCTTCCTATCCTTAAAAAAAAAAAAGCTTCTACCTCGGCATTCCTCCACTATGGGGCAATTCTTGAGCCTTCATCTCGGATCGACGGGAAGTTCTCTTCTTTCGGGCGTTGTTGTGTCATGCGAGTCGCAGCTCGAGAATTATAATTTTCCTTTGTGTAGGATCAAATAGCCTATAGGCTTTAGAATTTTCGTTATCTAATTTTTTTCTCAATTCTTCTGGTACATGTGCAAAAGCAAGACATCTATAAGCTCTCAAATTATCATAAGAAGGTAACTTACCTGACCATAGCATCTCAGGAGCAGCTCCATTTGTACTTGATGTTGACAACAAATTTTGAACATATACAACAGCTTTTACTGCTTCATCCCAAATAAAGTTTGGTAAACCTGAGTACTTCAACATTGATCTAACTACATTAAGCAATGTTCTATTCTTCCTCTCTGCCACTCCATTTTGTTGAGGCGAGAACCTGCAGGTTAATTGTCTTTTGATCTCAAGTTTAGCACAGAATCCTTTAAATTCTTTTGACAAATATTCACCACCTCGATCAGACCTCAAACACTTTACCTTTCTTCCTGTTTCAAGTTGTACTTCAGCAATAAATAATTTTAAGGCATCATAAGCTTGATATTTAGTTTTTAGACAATAACATTTTGTTTTTCTGCTAAAGTCATCTATAAATGTCATGAAAAATCTGTGTCATGTCATGCTTGTCACATTTATGGGACCACACAGGCAGTATGTACAAGATCTTTTAAATGGCTGCCTAGTTTGTTTTCCTAGAATACACCCTGCACATAATTTGTTTTCAAGGTTTTCATCCTTTGCTTTGATCCATTTCTTTTTTGCCAGCATCTCTATATTTGTCATAATGTGAACAATTTAAAGGATTGTGATAAGATATATTTCTTGGCTCATGGAGATGGAGCATATGCTATGGAACAGTCTAGCATAAATACTGTACATAGACGGTTGCTTGGCATCAAGGATAATAAAGTATGGAATGGGGTTTTGAATACTCATATTAGTTGCATAATGTCTATTGGAAGCTAACAAAGTGGCTTTTTTATATTAAAGAAATAAAACCATAGCTAAGTGATCTTATTTAAATAACAATGTGGAGTTAGCCTACACTTACATCATAGTAGTGATTCTAAGCATGATACATCAACTTATTTGGGTCATTAGGTCCATCACTTGTTTAGCTACTCCAACATGTATTGCATGAATTGACAAGAGAATTACATGTAAGAAGTATGGTAAGTTATTATGGTTAACGGATTTAACAGAAGCTAATGTGGAGTTGCATTCCTTATGGGGGAATTGCCTTAGTGTAAGCTTGAGCTTTGAGGAAATGCTAAGTATTGAACCTACTTAGATGTCATTGTAAGGAGCATTGAATAAGCTACTTCAACATGTATGGGCAACTTCAACAAGGGGCAGAGTAAGATCTAGGCACCTGTAGTAGTAAATAATCTAATGAACATCACGTGTCTCGGCCTTTGGTATTGCATCACCCGTGCCTTGGTATTTTGATGTCTTGGATCTTTCGGGGTCGAGCTTCTAGGCTCGGTGGTCTAGGTTGCTCCGGCATGCTCATGTTCATCTGTGTTTCTCTGTGGTATTCTTGTGCTCTGTGGCACCGGGCATAGTTCTCCAGTGTCAGACGTGGGTTGAGAAGGGTATGTGCATACGAGGTTTACCCTGCCACTCCCACCACAGGGCTCGGAATGTGAGCTGGCTCGGCATGTTTCTGCTAACAGGGCTTGCATGTAGGCTGGTTGAGCTTCCCATTGACAATCCCCGAGATATGGTTATGATGTTTTGGTATTTTGGCTATGTTCTTTGCTTCTGATGCTCATGCTTGGTATTTTCCAGGATTATGTTGTCCTTGTCTAGCATTGTACTCACATAGGATTTTGTGTCTTTGCTTGTGTTATGTTCTTGTATCCAAGATTGCCAAGGTATTTCCATGCATGCATTGGCAGCCAGGGATCTCCGCTTAGTCATGAGGACTAACTCTCTTGAGTGCATGCGCAGTGAATAAGCAAGGCGATGGCAGCAACGCATCGGAGTTCGTGGTTGAGGGAAGGTTCTGGGTTGAATTGTTCATATTTAGATGTTATATTTGTTGAGAATAATGAACTTTTTGGATGTTAAATTACATGGTTACATGAATTCATAAGCATTTGCTCAATGAGCTTTGAGTATGTAAATTCAACTGCGCAAAAGGAAGATTCAATTCTCCACCTATACTATCAACCCAGAATTAATGCAAGTATTGAGAAGATCCCGAGTTGCCAGGAGGGTCAACTCGGCAGGCTCGTCACAGTTATCTGGTAGCAGGCATGGTTTGAAAGGATTGTGGCGAGCAATGCCTGATTGCAGGAGTTGCTATTCCAGTATTCTCTTCTCCGTGTTATCCATTTGCAGAGGGGTGGTGGTGATGGCTATGTGTCTGCTCCCTTTCGCTTTCAAGGAAGCTCTAATTCTGCCTCTAAGCCAGAGCATAATTTTTAGGTAGAATTGTTTCATCTGCTGGAAAGTCTCCCGGAACTTAATGGGATCATCTACCCTTTTTATTCGACCTATGCTTCTGGAGGATCTTCTATGGGAATCATTTGGATGTGAGCTATCATCATTGGAAATCCTCTACATAGATGAATTTCTACCTCCGTTCTAAATGCATTTACACACATGGTAGCGGACTATGTTCTTTAGCTGCGCTTGTATATTCAATAAACATAATTTAGTATGCTCTAACCGTTCTAGCAACTCTACCTCTTAAACCTCTTTTCTTATAAAAAATCTCCAACCATTCTAGCAACTCTACCACTTTAACCCTTCTCTTACAAAAAATCTCCATACCCTAAAATACTCTTAAATCATAATTGCAATTCTGCAAACTTATTTCTTTCAATTTCTAAAAAAAACACAGGTCTACACGTTCTTCCCGTGTACAGTTTCATGCCTACTCACACTCACAAACTTAAGGTGCAAAAGCCCCGGTAATTGATAAAATAGACAAAACTTTGACAAGCATTTCTTAGTCTAAATGGTAGAACGATCTAATTAAAATTTGAATTTGGGGAAGAGAACTCTGTTTGTAAGTAACTATAACTTCTTCCAGTTGAGCCGGAAAACAACATAATTGCATGGAGCTTTTAGCATCACGCAGGCCGGAATTTGGAATCCATGGTCGAATAAGTGATGATAGCATTTAAACGTGTAGTAGCGATCATGAGAATTCGAGTAAACTACTTATTCGCAGTTCGTAGATCCTTCGTCCTCAAAAGCTTTTTTTTTCCCGTCTCATTCGACTTGCTTGAGCCATCCATTCTTGATCATCCTGCATTTCT
Organism: Isoetes taiwanensis; assembly: GCA_021234155.1. NCBI lineage: Eukaryota > Viridiplantae > Streptophyta > Lycopodiopsida > Isoetales > Isoetaceae > Isoetes > Isoetes taiwanensis. Next base: position 12,012,031 of record JAJEKV010000005.1, on the reverse strand, counting down.
GCTAGGTATGTATAGTCTTTCTTTTCTTATAGGCCGTTGGATGGCTGAGACTTAGACTGTGTTTCATCTCTAAATCAGAACTCTATGTTGCACATCTTTTCCAAAATATCCCACATGCCAAATGCTGAAGACAGGAACAAACATTTTCTATATATGCTTGCACCACGTAAGAGAAATTCATGCAGGCCGTGTGGTGAGCATAGAGCGAACAATTCTTTCGCCTTTTACTAAAGAATACCGTGCTTTTCTTTGAGAGGGCTCAACAAAAGTTTTAAACAGAATAGTTCTTAGCTGTGGCCGTGTACCCATTAGTGCAATCAGGACGGTTACCCAGAGAATTCATATGACCTGAGATGTTATAAGAATTTTTTCCAGAAAGGATATTTTAGAACAAATATTTTGCAAAACAGAATAGAGGTGTATGACATGGTATCTGCACGCCACGATATGGCTTATCTTTATGCCTTCATGCCTCATGTCTACATGCAGCCTGCTCATTTTCTCGTGTATCATGTGGATGGAACAAAGGTCCTATCTGTTTTCACAAACTTTAATAAGAACCAAGAGTCCCTTCATGGAAACCGATATTGGGGTTCCAGAGTTACAGTAGCTTCGTTAAATAGATCAAAATTGTAAAGATGCCTTACAGTTAATAGATCAGTCGGGCATGGCATTTGCTATGCATGAATGTGGTCAAGGGTTTTGCTTGATGTTTAACGTCATAAGTGGTCTGTTCTAATAGAACCAACTTTAATGAGATCACAGCAAACAAGTTGACGAAGACCCTTATTATACCACTGTATTTAGAGGATAATGTGATTAACATGCTGACTTACATGTTTAAAAGCAAAGGATTTAAAGACTCCAAGGTTTATTACTTTGCAAGAGTAGTTGGCAATGGAGCATCTGCCAAAATGAGACTAATGCTATAAACAGAAGCTTGGCTTTAATATAGTCTGAGTTGTTTCTTGCTTTAAGTGGCCCCCATGACTTTTTGTGGTAAGTTCAAAGATCCTTGTAGTATTTGGCTATTCATTCTCAGTATGCCATATCTCTGCAGAACAAGGTCGCCTTACTGGACGCATTATAGAGAGCTACTGGATGCTTCACCATTTGTAGACAATCTGATAAGCGTGGCGATTCAAGGGAAGAGCTTTACGATCAAAATGCCATAAATTATCAAGATGAGGTATCCAGTTACCTTCTGTCAATGCAATATCATTATCTGGTCAAATCAATCTTGATAATTTAGCCATCCTCTTCACATTGCTTCTAGACAAGTATAGCATGGCACAATGAAAACTGTTGTAGATGAGAGGCAAAAAGACCTCTTTGACAAACACTTTCTGCCTATATACAGCTTAACATGATTTTTTATTGTGGCGTGAATTTGAGGCTTTACCATTTTCCAGAAATTGATAGAACATCTGCTTGAGTTGCAAGGTGATATGAATTTCAGAGAATAATTAAAGGCATTCTATCTTCACATTTTCAATGTTGCTTATGCATACTCTCGTTTGGTTTGACATTTAGTCCCGCATGCTATTCTTAGGTGCAAGAATATTGAGGCTTTGGGGCAGTCCAATATAGCATGAAAGCTCAATGATTCAATGCCATCCCTGCAAAGATCAAGATTTCAGAAATCATATTCTTTTGCATAAAATGAAAGGTTCCTCTCTCATTGTTGCTTAGGGCAGAGCTTTGAGGTCCAGTCATTTGACTTAATTCTAAGGCACATGTGGATGTTTTACAATGCTTGAGGTACCTAGTTAAGAACTTACTTGCACACACAGGATATCCTTTGGAACTGCAAGTTAGTCTCTAACAATGCCTCTGCTCCCGAGCCCTAAAGAAGCCCTGTAAGTTTTTACCATTGTGCACGGAGGAGTATCATGTGAGAAAGGGTATTGGAAAATGAAGACTAATGCGCAGAAATGAAAAAATGGATGCACACCTCTTCGGAAGTGACGGACTTGATCCCAGCCCTTTACAGAAGATGAGGCAAGTGACGTTAGTCCATTACAGAAGACGAGGCAAAGGTTTAGAATGTCCCACAGGCATTCAGCCATTTATAAATCATGAACACAAAGGTTTAGAATGACTCTCGCAAATCATGAACATATAGGAAAGGTTGAAGTGAAAATAAGTGGAACTTACTCTTGCAGCCGTGACTCTGCTGTTGGTCGCTGGGCTGCCTCTTCTTCCTCATGGCACAGAACCTGTCTGCCTGAGGTTTCATCTATTGGCTTTGAGCCCGCATTGATTCTTGCACCCTTTGCATGCTGGGAGGCCCATAAATCTGTCTGCAACAGGACTCTTCCTGCTTTTGCAATCGGTTGCATCATCAACAAATCTGGATTTCTAAACAAATCTGGGTTTCTATACAACACCCTCTGCTACAACGAATCTGAAGTGGGGTCTGGGCTTCTCTGGCCTGTTTTAGTCCGTCCAGATCTTCGCTGTTTGTCTGGCAGCTTTCCAAATCTCCAGTGTTCACGTGGAGCATGTTCTTCCTCATGGCATAGAATATTTCTGCCTGAGTCTTCATCTGCTGGCTTTGAGCCCGCATGTGTTCTTGCACTCTTTGCATGCCAGGAGGCCCAGTCTGTCTGCAACAGGAAGCTTTCTGCTTTTGCAAACGGCTGCATCATCAACAAACCTGGATCTCGACACAACACCCGACCAGATCCTCTCTGTCTGTCTGGCAGCATTCTTAATCGCCAGTGTTCGCTTGGAGCCTCGACCACGACCTTCTTTGCTGGTTTGGGCGCCATCTCCCTACCTGTAATCAGATTGCAGCAATTCATGGGCATTCCCTGGCCGAATTTGACACAAGAACCGTCGTCATCAGCATCGACTCCTTCTGTTCAAACATTACCTGCACCAGCGCAAGCCTCGGATCAACCAATTCTTGCGCCAGTGCTAGGTTTTGCTCCCCCACCTCCAGCCTACAGAGTCTTTGCCCCATCCCCGGTGGCTCCTGTGCTGATCCCCGTGGGTGGCACCATCTTTCTTCCGGCAGCCAACTCGCTAGTGGCTGAAGTCGGAGTGTTGGCCGAAGGCGGAGCGTTGGAGCAGGAGGTGATCGAGGAGGGAGAAATACAACAAGAGCTCGAAAGGCCATTATTAAAATACTTCGCCATTATCTGCAACAACAACAGCCTCCTCTGTGGTTGGCTTGAGGGTACGGGAGCGGAGTTGTGGGAGTGGCTCTTCGAGGAGCGTACTTTCCCAGAGCAACTTTTTGTTGGGGCAGAGAGCATCACTACCGATCACGTCCCAACTGTCATTGTTCTTTGGCGCCATAACTACTTGGGTAGTTCGGCAATCATCCCAGCCGCCATACTACATGCTCAGAGTGACTATTACGACTGTCAGGTCCGCATTGAGATCTACAAGATTTAGCATGGATCAGACGGACGGTGAGGTGGTGGTCATCTCGTCATCATCATCCGAGTCATCATCATCCGAGTCATCCGATGCGCACTGGTCTGGAGCCTCCTCATCGCCTAGCAGCACTCACGACCCTTTTATTTACGCTCCAGCTATTCTGGTCAACTATTCCTTCGTGAGATGGGGGTGGATCACGGGTAACCCTGGGGAGCTCTGGGAACTCATTGTGATGAGGCAAGCACTCTGGGAGTCTTATTTTGAGGAGGATGGGTTCTTCACAGTCCAAGGTAACCTTGGCCGAGTTTTAGCTCAGTCGGGGCATTTCATTTCATTGAGGCGAGGCGTGTAAATGCCCATACACTTTCACGGTCTTTGTTGAATGGTTGGAGGAGTTGTCTTGGTTAGACTTACACTAGGCCATGGGGCCCGAATTTTAGTGCAAGTTCCCATCTAGGTTGGATGTTGCACGTTGGGGCCTAATATAACTAGTAAGAACATCAACAGGGGTTAGTGGATAGCCATTTTTGGGTTGCATAGTTATGATAGAAGGCGATATGTATGGTGATGTATTGAAGGTTTCAAATATAAAGGAAAATTGTTGTGCTCGGCACAATAAAGATATGTCTACTTGTGGCAAGGGTTCGGTGTTCCAACATGATGCTCTAATTCTTGGGGAGTGTTCCACCCCTCCAAGTGGGGCATCCTCAAGTGGTGCCACCGATCCGCAAGCTATGGCCTATCTACTAGATGTTCATGAGCCTCCCAATGTTAACACTTCATGCGGTATGGACAATTTGGGCTGTGATGAGGGTGATGCCAAGACTCAACGAGTGCAAAACCAGGGAGGTGTCAATCGCGACAAAAAAGCAAGACAAAGGGAGGTGTCGATCCCCAACAAGCACAAGATCGGGCCTTGATCCCGCTAAATGGTGGGGTAACCTTGTCGAGGGAACCAACATACAAGGATGTGGCTAGGTGGAAGATATCGGGCCAAGGTGGGCATGAGGGATGCTCTATCCAAGGTGGCGATCTACGAGGAAATGAATCCCCTCCGCCTCGGGACTACACCACGAATGGCACCAAAGTGGGAAGGTGTGGACCGAGGGAGGAGACAAGGGTAAAGGAAAAATGGTGGTTGGCGTGTCTCATTGCGTATACGCAGTGGGCGGACAGCATTAGAGAACTTGGCAAGATGGCCTTGATTGGAAGAGGATCAGGTGGATACATTGATCTAATTGATGTCGAACTCTTGAAAAGAGTATTGGTTGAAGGCTTCCCCGAGTCAAATGGCTTGACCCCCCTATTTCCTCATTAAGGCAAATACGGAAAAGGAGATAGATACAGCTCTTTAGAGGGGAGTGCTTGCTTGTAAGCATGAAATTCTTTTGTACAAAGGTGGAGACCAGGTTTTAAGGGTAGGTGTCGAGATATGATACTGATTTCGCGTGTGGACCTCCCTTGCTGGCCTCAAGTCATGAATCTTTGGAGTGTTGCAGACTCTAAAGGCGATTTGTTCACGAGGTAGGAGAGTTTGTTGGGGTTGAATTCAAACCGGACTCCGGGAAGGGTGTGCCTCACGGTAGATCTTCTCCCGACCAATACCTATAGGGGGTGGCATTCACGGGATTGATAGGAAAGAGGAATGGTTCGACATGAGACTTGAAGGAATTCCACCAAAGCATGCAAGGTATGTGTAGCCAGAGGTTCCATTACGGTCCCCATGTAGGGAGATTGTCAAGGATGCCATTGGTGAGCACAAGTCGGATGATGGTGGCAACTAGCCATACCTAGGCAAAGGTTGGGCTGGAAGGGGTGGGCGAGGTACAAGAGGGGGGCGACATGCCCCATTCGCAACTAGGATGGTGCATGGGGATGTGAGCCACATTAACTCAGATAGTGTCCCCCATAAAGGAGAGTGCTCCTATGGGCCGCAAAATGAGGTGATGGGGACAGGCGACATGGGAAATGAGCTCCCCCAAAAGGTACCATGTGACATAGAGGGCACCCATCATGTCAAGACTTCAAAAAGTGAGATGGATGGGGACACGTGCACGAAAACAAGATGGACTACGTGACAACATTAATATTGCCTCAAATGGGAGACCGGGATTGGCTTGAATGACCAAAAGAGAAGATAAAGATTGGCGCCAAGGAATGTGAGCCCACTCGAAGAGCCCCTCAAGAGGGATCGTGTGGTGCTAAAAAGTTGCTTGGGGCACAATAAACAAGATGGAGGGAGCAAGTGGCACGCAAATTAATAGAGGTGACAAGAGCGGTGTAGATGTGGACATTGGCTGAAAATAAGGGGGGACAATAATGGCAACTCTCTCTTGAAGGAAGACTAGGTGGCACGCAAAAAGCGGTGGAGGTGACAAAAGCGGGGTAGGTGTGGACATTGGCAACGGAAAATAAGGGGGACAATGATGGCGATCTTCTCTTGAAGGAAGACTAGGAAATGAGTCAGATAACATGGAAGGTAGGGAGGATGGGGAAGGTGGCACGGAAATTGATAAGGGTAGGGATGGCTCTTCTATAGGAGGCTTGGAGGGTAGATCACCTACCAGGAGAGATAATAGAAAGGATATTAGTGTCTGAAGGGGACACCATCTTAAAGTGAAGAAGCCGGATGGGCTCGGCGTCATTAATGTGGAGAAAGGGGCGGGCACAAGTACCGGACAAGAAGTGGATGGGCTTGACTTCATTAATGAAGAGAAAGGGACGGGCATGGTGGCCACTCTCCTCGGGCAATAGTACCTCTTGCACAAAATCTGAGGGATGGCACGAGGTCAAAGAGCATAAGACAGACCTCTCATGGATCGTAATTATGGAACTCCGAAGATGTCGACGTCATGTTACATAGGGATGGTACTACTATGGATAATGATGAGTCACGTGGGGCGGTGGAAATAAGTGCAACGTCCCGTATGGAGGCAGGGATGCATAACCAGGGGAGAGGGAGGGGAAGACAAGAGGCAGAATCTGATGGGAAGGGTGACCTCACCCAGGGGGCAAGTACACCATCAATAAATGGGATGCAGGGGGTGATGTCCTTGCGATCGACCAGGAAGTCCCTTCGGAAAAAGAGGTAGGTGGTACTCCCCATGCATGTGTGGTTTTTCTATGGGTAAAGCGATGATCTACGTTGGGGTGGGAGGGTTATCACCCATATGTAATCTCATTAGTACTGGCCGAACGATGGAGCTGGTTGTAAAGTGGTCGGGCATTCGGCAGGTTGTGCACCTCTCTTTAATATATTATAGTTTCAAGAAGCACATGGTCTGCCTAGGAATAGGCGTATTAAAGGTAGATAGTGGTATGTGATATGAGGATTGTATCGTGGAACCTTAGGGGAATTAAAGGTGCTCTCAAGAGAGCCAGGGTGTTGATAGCAATGCGCTCTATGCAGGCCGATATTATTCTTATTCAAGAGCATAGATTGGGTGATTTCGAAGCTTCTTCCCTCGGGGGATGGATGGGCTGTGGATACCACTCGCTTATTTCTAAAGCAGATGGGACTAAGGGGGGTGTAGGTGCCTTCTGGAAGGGTCTCACACCTAAGGCCACCCACACAAGCACCTCTTGCGGATGGGGGCCCTTATATTTGAAATGCAGGGGGTGAGCTGGCGGCTAATAAATGTCTATGCCTCCAACAACCCTGCTGAAAGAGCCTTTGTTATGGGACGAAATTGATAACGGGCTATGAGGCGGGTAGTGGACAACCCGGGTCTTGGGGGGAGATTTTAACATGATGATACTTGGGACCAAAAGTTAGGGGTCAACCGTAACCTCGGCTTCAGGAAAGGGCGGGCATTGGGAACACCTTTACGGATGACATTGGGCTACTATTGGTACCCCCATCTAATGCTCTTTACTCCTGGTCCAATAAGCGAAAGGTCGAGGCGAGAGTCCCACTGCCTCCTTGACCGCTTTTTATGTTGCCAATAGAACAGCTAGCTTTATGGATCGATGCTTTGTATGCGGCTGATCTATGTTTTTCCCATTCGGACCATATTCGCAAATACTAACATTTGAATCCTTGCTTTGAGGTGCACGAGAAAGGATGTCCGCCCTTCAAGTTCAATACAAGCTACGACTAAGCAAAGCTTTGTAGATGCATTCAAATTGTTTCTTGCCCTCGCCCCAAACATCCTTACCTAGCATGAAAAGATGGGTACGTAAGGCCAAAGTTATGAAAAAAATGGATAAAGTCGTGGGGCAAGGACGGGCTGCTATATTGAAAGGAGAAAAATGACCTATATAATGAGCTAAGAAGCATTAGACAAGATCTATTGAAGCGACCCCTTAATGTTGGCAAGCAAAAGCAGAGAGGAGGAGATGGAAAAGAAAGGCAAAGGCTATTGAAGAGGAAGAGGCAAGGGGAGCTCTTTGTAAGGTCAAAATCTAGATGGTATCAGAGAGATGGACCATGAGAACTCCAAAGCGTTCTTTAGGGTGGCTGGTGCTAGGCTAGCGAGAGAATGGAATTTCTAGGGTCTTGAATGATAAGGGGGTGATCATCGACAAAGCAAAGCAGGATATTGGGGTCTTTCTTAAACAGTCATACCGGTCTCTTTTCGGGAGGACCCTCGGTAGGTGGGTTTTGATGATGCAATGGAGGCCTGCTCGGGGTAACTCAAACTAGTATTCTTCCCTAGCGACAATCGACAACTCATGGCCGACATCCTGAGGCAAGAAGTCTTCAAAACGCTATGCTCCATGTCAGCGGGCAAGTCCCCTGGCCCAGATGGGTTTCCTCCCGAGTTTTATGTGGAATTCTCGCCAGAACTTAAGGGGGATTTGGTGGAAGCTATTAGAGGAGCATGGTCGACCAAAGAACTTCACCCGGCTATCTCTGCAGGTTTTATTTCCTTGATTCCCAAAGTGGACAGACCACTGTCTATAGGTGAATGGAGACCCATTGCTCGACTAACACTACCTATAAGATTTTGGCTAAGATCATTGCGCCCGAGAATGAAACCCTCAGCTGCAGTGATTGATTGATCATGAGCGGTCACGCCTTCCTACAGGTAGATCCATATTAGATAATTATCTTTGCAGCAAAAGGGGAGGGGGCACACTGGTGTCAGAGATCATGTCAACCGGTTGTTCTTTTGAAGTTGGACTTCAAGAGAGCATATGACTCTTTACGCTGGCAGTGCTTAGAGAGAATTATGCATCGAATGGGATTCCATCCCGATTTGGTTGGGAAGGTAATGGGCCTTAACAATCTTGCTAGTGCATCGGTGCTCCTCAATGGGAGGCCTACGGGACTATTCCAAATACGGAAGGGAGTAAGGCAGGGGATGCCCACTCGCGCCATATCTATTCCTCATTGTAGCTAATGTTACGTGGCGCTTTGGTCAAAGCGAGGTACAACTCTGAGAAAGAATCGAAGATTTGAGGCTTCGAGGCATGGCTGATGAGATGCTCACTATTATGCAATATGAGACGACACCTTTTATTCCTCGGTATGATGACGAGTCTAGCTAAGTTTATAGGAGTTCTTTCTACTTTCTCTATTGCATGGAATTGAGCTCAATAGGAACAAATGTTCTATCTTGTGGCCGCATGAGGGACAAGTCCACCACACTATTTTGGCCCTCGGGCTCCAAGTATTAAGACAACAAGATACAATGAAGCTTCTAGGCATTCCCTCTCTCTTGAGGCCTCTACTGGGTGGTTGTGGACCCCGATGGAGAAGGTTAGGAGGAAAATAAATCTATGGTCTGAAGAGAAGCCTCTCTACAGTGCGCAGTGGCGGTTGCCAATGCGGTGCTTGGATCCTCACATGTCTTCTACTCCTCGGTCCCTCGTGGGTCCTAAGGCAGTCTATGAGAAGCTCCGGAGGATGATCGGGATGTTCATATGGAATGGGCCCTCGAACTTGCATGGTCCGAGGTATGTAGAGACGGAGAGATGGGGGATTGGGCTGCAAGGACCTACTATTGCAAGCTCGGGTCTTGGCAGCAAAAAATAACTGGAAATCTCTTATGGGGAGCAATCACTGCGCTTCACTTTGTCCCCATTACGGCTAGGGAAATGCGCACCCCTATGTCTGAACCATGGGTTCCTATGGAGGAGGTAAGCTCCTTCTTTTACTCATTCTCTATGCCCGTGGTGTATCCTGTTATCGAGGTCTATTCGGTCGCGTGGCAAGAAATTATAGAGGTTTTCCACCTAAAGCCGCCCCTGGTGGAAGTGGGGGCCTTAGCATCTTTCCGGAACACAGGTATGGGAAAAGCACGGGCTACCCACGGCTCTGGGTCCACCCCCCGTATATACTCAAGGTGGAGACAACAAAGGGATCCGCCACTTAGGCTGATCTGTGGGTGGATGGTCAATGGTTGTCTGGTGCGAACTCAAGCCCGGCTCAAACAAGCTAGTGTCTTTGGAGAAGAGTATATTTAGAGGCATTCCGGCTAATGTGCATGGTGGTCGGGGATTGTAGGCCTAGGTGAGGTCACGGGGATTGAAGGGCAAGATGGATACTGGGTGAAGTAGGATTTACAAGGGCTAAAAGGAACCTTTCTCCCTTCAAGGCTTTGGCCGACTGGATGTCACCAATGGGAGGTGTTCCGCAACTTTTGGTGGGTTCTTGGCAATGTTGGTGCTCCAAGAAGATACAAGCTATTAGGTGGTTAGCTCTCAAGATGCAATCAGCACCATGTCTCGGTGGAGAAGAAGGAAAATTGTGGAATCAGATCTCTGCCCACTAGGATGTGGGCAATGTGAATCAGTAGAGCACATGTTCTTCTGTCCGATGGCAGTAGACTTTTGGCATTGGGCTTCACCCATACTCCACTTAGCCCCTGACGAATGGAAGTGGCCACATATCTTAATGGTTTCAGCTGGATCACGAATCAGAGCTTCGGTCATCAACATTGCTCTATGGGCAGTCTGGAAACACAGGTGTGATGTTGCAATTGGAAAGCAGACTTCCTCTACCACTCGAATACGCAAATACTTCAACATGGAGGTTGCAATGATGGGGTTGGGGCACCACAGGAAATATGGTAGTAATTATGATAAGGAGCTTGATAAGATTGGTAGCACACAAGGCTTCAGCATGTTTTTCCGTTGCTCATGGAGCACGGAGGAGGTAGCCACTGGCCTGACTTAAACTCTGGCAGTTAACCCCCTAACTCCCCTTGGGACTAGGCGGGTTCCCCTTGTGATCACGGATGATATCAGGACGTAAGGTCCATCTGCTTATTTTTACTTCTTATTAATATAATATACATACTTACCTCCAAAAAAAAAAAAAAAATAAGTGTGACTATATTTGAACATGATTTGTTTTATAGTCCGTACTAGGAACTATGCTGAAAATGTATAGACAAATCCCATAACCCGGACCATGAAGTCAGGCCTCGTCGCTAGACCATAGATTGACCATCATAGTGATCCATTACTAGGAACTATGCTGAAAATGTATAGACAAATCCCATAACCCGGACCATGAAGTCAGGCCTGGTCGCTAGACCATAGATTGACCATCATAGTGATCCATTCCATCACTGGAGGTCTACACTTCCTTATAAAGTTATAGACCATAGATGACCATCACAGTGATCCATTCCATCAATGGAGGTCAACAAGCAGTCTACGGGTTCTCTTTTCACAATTTGTCGCTTAATCATCACCATCTACATACAAAGTAGAAGTTGGGCCGGAACTTTTGAAGTTGGTGCAACCTAGTGATATCACATGACATGTGCCTAGGGTCCGAAATTAGAATTTGCCCTAACCATTAAAAATGCCTGCTTAGATTTAAGGCTATCGGAAATACATGAAATTATAGTGTACTTTGCTGGAAATCCTTAGAAACTTCTACGAAAATAGCCTGAAAAAAACGCTGGAAATATTTTTTGGCTATCGAAATTTTTTTGGAATGGCCGGATTTTTAAGGGTCGAAACCCCCCAATTTCGAACCCTGCATGCGCCTCCATCATGGAATGGAATTTGGGTTTTTGAAGTTGGTGCAACCTAGTGCTAGCACGTGGCATGCGCCTCCATCATGGAATGGAAGTTGGATCTGCCATTGCGAACTCCCAGTTTCCAACTCTATTCTTTTGTATGCATACATCGGATCTAGATGCATATAGGTTACATTCTATTATGCCAAGTTTTTATAGATGCATATTCCACAATGTTCATACTAGGCATTTGTTCAAGATCAAAACCAAAAAGGTTCCCAACTCTTTTACCAATAAACTTAACTTCATTTCCCAAGAGAATTTTACATTCAAGTTTCTCAAAAGTGACCTTATAATCCAGATCAACTAATTGGCAAACAGAAATCAAATTTCTGACTAATCCAGGTACACAAAAACCTTGAGTTTTGCAGCTTTTCCTTCTAGATCAAATATTTCTAAAACTCCAGTATCTTCTATTTTTTGCAAGGTTCCATCTCCTAGCTGCACATGTCCAGCTCCCTTCCTTTTGCACTCCTTAAGCAAATTTGAATCACAAGTCACGGTTTTCTCAGCTCCTGAATCTATTATCAAAAATTTGTTATCTCTTTTATTCAAATCATTTGAAATTGACAAAATGTGATCATCTTTTACCTCAGTGGTTTCATCAATCTCCTCCTCTTCAACTGACTTTGATTCTTGTACAACATTCATGGTTGAACTTCCCCTCTGATTTGATCTTCCTCTTCCAAATCCACCTCTAGTGCTTGGACCTCTTCCTCTTCCCCTGCCTTTTCCAGAATTCCCCCTTGGACTCGGACAGTTTACTGCTACATGGCCCTTTCCATCACAGTTGAAACATCTTATAATTTTGCCCTCATTTGGACACTCAGCCTTAAGATGCCCATATTGATTACAAATTCTTTTTTTTTTTTTTTTTTTTGAAGGACGACAAACTCTTATTGAAAATTCCAGAAGAAGTACACACATAGATGCAGAGACAGGAATAAAATCTCAGCAGACAAAGATAATCCACTGAGTGCAGCCACCTGTCTATGCATAAGATAAGATACCCAAATATTCCTCAAAAATCAAACGTTTTTTTTCAGGAGCAAGCTGAGAACATAAGTATGCCTTCACCAATCTATCTTGCGCCTCGTGAAGAAGTTGATTGACAGTAATTGATAAGCCCTTGAAGATATACATTCGCCTTCTTTTCCAAATAGACCACAACAACCAGGCTGAAGCTAAGTGGAAAGCCCGTTGCGGCAAGCTATTCCAAGTGGAAGGATAAATGGCAAGACCACATGGAAGAGAGATAGTAACCATGACCAAACTGGCTGAACTTGGTCACATAGAAAAAAGCAGTGCTCAATACTCTCAACTTGCCGCTTACGGTGGGCGGGGAGTTACTGAAATGCGGGGGATAAAACTTATGAACCAGCACATTAACCCTTGAGACATCGTGAAGGAGTTGCCACCATAAGGTAGAAACTTTGGGATGCAGCAATTTATTCCAGACCCAGGACCACATACGCTTCCACTGAGGAGGGGGAATGCGGAGCTGCCAACCAGCAGGGGGGACAATGTCAACATCAACCCGACTTTTGATATAACGAATGCACAAGGCGTTGTGCATTAACAATTTGGGGACCAGTCCAAATAGGCACATCAAGCTGATTGTGAAGGGCGTGCTGGCGGAATGCCCGCCGACTTTGCCACAGAGTTCTGTCCCATCGAGATAGCATAAATTAGTCCAAAAAGCATCCCAAGTCAACAAGTGTCCTGCCTCATACCAAGCACCAACTGTGAGAATACCAAAGACGCCTCCAATGCCATTTGAGTCAATGGATGTACAAGAGCACACACGGAGGCATGTAGTTATCGGAGGAATCCACCAACACAGAGACACGCTTTGTGGACATACACCTGGATTAATCTTAAATAGCACACGAACTATCTCCCAAGAATCAAGCAATCCCTTCAAGAAGGGGGAAGCATTCGGATATGGATGAAGCTGATAAAAGAAACACCAAGGAAGAACTGCCCTAAGTGCCAGTTTCCCAAAAGGAATACACTGCCCAAGTGCTTGCGCAACCAATCTCATTCCAGGCGAATGTCACATACCCACCAAGTAGCGACAAATGAACTTAGATATCATAATTTTACTCTGTAAATGAAAGTCAATCATACCTAGACCTCCAGCAAATTTTGGTTTGATACATGTGGACCACGCGACCTTCACAACTACACCTGTCTCAGTACCTGCCCAAATGAAGTTACGGACAATTGCGACAACCTCTTGAAACTTTGTTTGTGAGGTAAGCACGGCAGATGCCATATACACATGAGTGTTGCTGAGAACCTGCTTAGCAACTACTATCCGCCCTGCCAGAGAAAGCTTAGCTGTATTCCACCAAAAAAGATGCTTACGCACGGCAGAACCATGCATCTAAAAGTAGAGATATGTATACCTACAGGAATGCCCAAGAGTTAGTGGCCTTCCCTTGAGGAAGCACTTTCCACGGATACTCGTAAACACAAGGAGGAACATCCACATCCAAAGTCCATAAAGCAGAGCACTTTAGCCACCCAACAAGAACCCCTGATGCCAAGGAGAAAGAGTCCAGCAAAAGCTTAGCATTCTGAAGATTATCATCCTCAGCCACTAGAAAGAGAAATGTATCATCGGCATACTGATTACACACTTCTTGAGAACCATCCTCCATAGTCAATCCCTGAATTACGCCATCTTGAGTAGCCGAAGAGAATAGCTGGGACAGTACCTCTGCCACAATGGTGAACAATAATGGGGCAAGGGGACATCCTTGTCGAACTCCTCTACCAACAGGAAACACAGCCGATAGTTCTCCCTGAATAACATGGCCCTAATTTTTCCTTGTTGATATTTCCACCTCTTTTTATTTTTCCAGCAAATAGGACCTCAGCAGAATTTTCTTCATCATCTAGCCAACCCCTTTTTGCTCAAATTCTATTCTAATCATTTGAACAACATGTTCCTTAGATCTGGCAACATTTCTTATCAGAGTGGATAATTGACTATTATGAGACACTGATCTTGCCAATGATAAAATCTGATAATGTCCATTTAGAATAATTCCTGCCCCATCTAGATCAGCTATGATTGAGTCAATTTTTTCTAAAAATTCTGTCAAGTTGTCTTTTTCATATAGCTTGAGCTTCCTAAACTGTTTCTCTAAAACATCAATTTGAGATGAAGTTTTGATTTCATACTGGTTAATCATATATTTCTACATATCCTTTGGACTCATACCTCTCAGTTTGAGTTTTGTAGCAACTCCAACCTTGCTTGTAATAATAGCTTGAGCTTCCATAACCTTCATCATATCTGCTAAACCTGCAATCAATCTAGATGCAGCAGTAGTCAAGTTACCTCCATCATCTGCAGTTGACCCTTCACCAGTTGAGCTTCCACCTCCTTCAGTGCTTGAACTTTCAGTGCTTAATATTGTGCTGACATTGTTTTCTTCGATGAGGTGCTACAAGTTCTCAAATTCCAAACTTGCTTAATCCCATGTTTCCAGACCTGAAAACCACTGTCTCCCTTGAACTCATCAATGGATGTCAGCAAGTTAGCTCCAAATCTTGTTGACATTGTTTTGTTATGGCTCTGATACCAATGAAGACAATTTGATTTAGTAGTTCTAGAAATAATCTATGAACAACCTTGATTTATGATCATCTTGAATTCAAAGTTGCAGATTTCACAACAATGCAATGAACTCATTGTGCATATATGGATGCCTGGCCCTTTTCATCTTAATTCTTTTCTTACCCTCGCCGTCCAAACCCTTGTAATGCCATCGCTTTACCTCCACTGTCTCGCCCATCAACCTGGATTCACCCCAATCACAAATGACAATATATACAGCCTGAGGATCAATACATCCCTTCTTCTTTCCATAATCAAAATGGAGCAATATATTGCCCGGATGCAAGTCCATATGCAAAT
Organism: Isoetes taiwanensis; assembly: GCA_021234155.1. NCBI lineage: Eukaryota > Viridiplantae > Streptophyta > Lycopodiopsida > Isoetales > Isoetaceae > Isoetes > Isoetes taiwanensis. Next base: position 11,996,731 of record JAJEKV010000005.1, on the reverse strand, counting down.
ATCTTTCTTGATGAAGTTTTCGTAGGCCGCTGCAGAATGACATTGCCAAGTCCCCAACCCTAGAGGCAACAAATAATTCTTTCTTTCTGTGCTCCTCAAGGCGCCTCAAGTCCGTCTCAACTCTGGAGACAACTCCTAACTTCTTAAATGCAAGCTCTGCAAAAGCATTGCACCCATGACTTGTAAAGATGGTTGCCAACGAACCTCCATTCCAAAGAGGGAAATTAAGCCTTGTCTTTCTAGGCCGGTTGTGCTACCAATGCAGCGTATTATACACCCATGCCTAACTTGCATTCCAGACTCCCTCATGTTCTTCAACATATATTGGAATCTGTACCTGGCTGAAAATTATTATTTTGAAATTTTACACAATATGGTTCATCCTTAATAAAACTAGACCCTAAACCTCATGAATTGGACGAAGTGCTCGGCATTATGGCCGGTGGCAGATCCCATGCCTGTGGTCGTGTCCCAATTTCCGTGGCGAACGCAGCCGCAGGGCACATGCTCTAGGCTTTTGAGTATCCCGTTCGGCATTGACATCTCGGCAGCAGGTATTTGGGAGGACATCCTGGTGGGACTGCGTCGGCACCTCAATTGGTGGAAGGGGGGAAACTTTCCATGGCCGGCAGGGTCACAGCTCCGTCTTATGCTCAATTCATATGTATATGGCCTCCATCATCCTCGCGCCTGAAAGTAAGGTTCGGTATGGTTCGTAACTTTGTTTGGGGAGGCACTGAGGAAGGGGCGGTCGTCAAGGTAGCCTGGTGGAAATGCGTGCGCCCCAAAGCTGCAGGTGGCCTCGGCTTTCTGGACCTCTCGCTCCATAGTAAGGTCCTCTTATCTAACTTCATCTTTGCGATTCTCGAGAATCGGCTTGACTCCCCGGGCATGGTCTTGCTTCATCAGTCGCTATCTCACTCGATAGTTTTCCATAAGCCGTCCATGCCTGTGCGATTTCCATGGGCGTTATTTGCGGTTATCAGGCCATATGTTAATGCCTCCCTCTTTCTGAAGGGGCTCCTGCGAGCCTGGGAGTAGGTCCGCCCACTGTTTGCGATTGATGCTTCCAGTTGTATTCAGTTAGAGGCATCGCCATGGTGGATTCCGCTCGGTCCAGCTGCTTCACCTTTGGTGCTGGTGGCAACCGTCGATCCCCGAGTCCAGCGTAGGTGGGAGCAGCGTGGGGTCTTGACGGTAGGAGAGTGGTATATCGATAGGCAGCTGGCGCCCTGGCTTTCGACTTAAGGAGCGGGATTGTGCTATCTGAGCACATGTGGCTAATGCGCTGCTGTTGAACCCCCCAATAGCGTCAGGGCGTGTGGAGTTATCATCCAAAAGTTGACCCCTCAAACTTCGTGAAGTCCTGTTATGAGCTTTTAGCAATTCAGGATGAGCTACCTCCCTCGGACGACTGGAGTCTCCAGATGCCGGGAGATGACTGGGGTAACATCTGGAGATGGGCGTGGAACCCAATCTCGCCCCCCAAGATTCGAGTGTTGTTGTGGCAGATAGAGTGTTTCTTTGCACGGAGATCCAGCCGGCATGGCAGTGGGTCCAGTGCCTCTTTCACATCTCGCTCCGTAGTCAAGAGGTTATGTTGGGGGTGTATCCTACTGGGTGGTCTCAGCTTCAGCGTCTGGCCTTCCATTTGTGTAAGGCTTGGTTACTGTGGCTCATTTGGAAGTGGCAATGCCTGAAGGTGTTCAGGAATGAGGAGTGCAGCCTGGGGTGTTGTTCCTGCAATTGAGGTACAAATTATATCTTTCCTACATGGCGTGCCCCCGTAAAGAGCAGTTCAAGACAGCCGTATGGGAGAGGACCCTTCTCATTGTAGATAGCTTTGGCAGGTTTGTTTCATGAGTCGTAGGTAGGTATGCGTGCCATTTGGGTGCTCGCCCGAGTATGGGCAGGAGCACCCTATATCGCTCTTCTTGTACTTATTATATATTAATTAACTTGATCCTTCAAGAAAAAAAAACTAGACCCTAAAATATTGCACTTATGCACTATGCCATATGAACCAGAACCAATTCGTTGTATGTTTATTATCTGTGATGAATCTACTTTGGCAAACCAAGTTGTCTTAGCATCTGCTCTTCTACGGGCTTCCCACTCCCTATCTGTCTCACCAGGACGTTTGACTCTTATTGTTTGCGCCAACACTTTCTTAACAAGATGAGGAGGTTGGTGGGCTTCTTTCTTCAACTTCCTGTAGCTCCACGTTGCATTCCACGTGATGGCTTTTTCTTTCAGCTCTAGCCTCAAGCGATGACTATTCAAATTTGCAACTTCCGTAATCATATTCCCGTTAGTGCGGCTAATATTACCCACTATCCATGTATACCTCTCTTGCTCACTCTTTTCAGGCTCTAGAGCTATCATTCGAGGCTTAAAAGCCCTCTCGGCATCTTTTACAAGCCCTGCATGGTAGTCTAGCCATCCTTCCTCGCTGTTGGTAATCAATTCCAAATCCTAAGCTGAGGCATTGCACAACCGATTACACAACCAGTTCATGAATTCTGGTCTCAAAGCAGACCATGCTTGTTGTGGTCTACTTCTTTTTCTATGCGGCGGTGCTGCGGAAGATGACTCAGGTTGCAGCTCTGTAGCCTCTGTTTGTGACATCAATGCCTCTACTGGTTGCGGCTCTATCTGAGACACTAAAGGCACTGCTGGTTGCGAGTTAACTTCTGCTCTCTCTTCTGAAGTCATACTGCTTGTTTAAGGGTTTGTCTAGCTAGCTAGCAAAATGCAACTCCACGACAATATGCAAATGACAATAGCAACACCTACAAGTCAAGCAAAGATAAAGCCTTCAATTTAGTGCTTTGAGCGTAAATCAACTCACTTTAACCAAAACAAAACGCTAATTTTAAACGCTAATTTTAAGCCACTAACTAAGACCGTAACATTCTATCCTACTACTACTAATAAATTTTAATTGGTTGATATGTATGTATGTGCAAGGCCAAGGATGGGGAAACACATGAAATGACCAAAATACGATTTATGATCTATAGCCCAGCTACTGCCAAAATGCTCCCACTTGGAGGCTAGCAAGTTTAAAATGCATTGCATTTGACTCAGGTCGTGCTTTTTCAAAAGACAAGACCAATCGAATACTTACTAAAACATACGCCAATCCCTATATTGGTGTCAAACTTTCATCAACAACACCATCAAGAACTAGGGTATGAATTAGTAAAACATTCTCGTAACCTTCAATAAGAGTACAACGCACACCTTTCGACATCGCGTGGCCAAAGCCAACAGCGGCATCAGGCGAGGGCTATACTTCTCAAAGAAGGAAAGACCCTAGTTGCCTTAAACTTTAGCAATGCCACCCACCCTCGGCATGGCGCAAATAAATGCGGCAATACCAGGCAAGGGACACTGCCTACGCTCTTGGCAACACGAAACCCTAGGGCGCTACACCTAATTGGCACTACAATTGTCCTTTCAAAAGGGAGGGCAACAAAAATTTCCATTCTTTTTGTCCTCCCCCCCCTCCCTTTTTTTCTTTTTTGTCTTAACTTAATCTTTGTCCCCTTTTTCTTTTTTTTTTTTCTTTTTTTCTAAAATAGGTCAACCTCAGCCCACAGAACAAGGCGCTCACCATTGTCACGCCCCTTAGATAGAGGGGCAACAGGCGAGGGCCTAACTGAGGACCTTACCTGGCCTAACTATCAAAAAAACAAACAAAAAAGGCCTAAAAACTAAGAAAAACAAAAAAAAAAAAATGGTTTTTGAGGGCCAGGTTGGGAGGTATGGCGTAGAAGATACCTTCTTTCTTGGAAAAACTAAAAACCGCTACCGCATATAGATAAAAAATTGCGATGCGTGAAAACATCAGCCAAGATCTGCTGAAAACTTTTCGCGTCTGTGAAACATCATAAAAAGCGCACCACGAACAACAAGCGGGTTTCACAGTCGCTTGAGAACTTCTTAAACCGAAGTTCTCGGCAGACGTGAAACGCAGATTTGAATTTTGCGCAGCAAAATTTAGCATTACGAGTAGGCAAATCTGAAGGTAGGCAAATTTTTTCGGAAGGTTTAAAATACGCGTATTTTATTAAAAAAAATTTTTTAACTTTTCGTTAGGAATTTGGATCTTTATGTACAAAACCTATTTTATTAAAAATAGCTTGAAATGTCTTTTTAACTTTATCCACGAAAACGTTAGGAGAAAAACTTTGGTTGGCATTATAACATTGACCTTGTGGCCTTTGACATGGAAAAGCTGAAATGTACCTTGATGTTGTGCACCACAGATGGCATAGGAAGAGTGCCTTCGAATTGTATCGTGGGCGTGGGGGATTCCCGAGGCCTTGGCCCGAGGGCATTGCTAAAATTGCTACAGGCATGGACATCATCTTCTTGCAAGAGACATGGTAATATAGTGGTCATTTGTTACCGGACATCCCAGGGTACCATCATTTCTCACTGGCCAATGAGCGCCATGGCAAGCGAGGACATGGAGGAGTCGCGTGCTACTTCAAAGATGCTATAGCATCCACAATCTCGCTCCACAAGGCTTATAGACTCAACTATTACCTGTGGATACGAGTGCTGCAGCCTCACCATCGCCCACTGTTTATTGCAAGATGTTATATACCCCATGAAACTTCTAAGTTCTACAGGGTTCATCAGGCAGATATAGATGTGCATATGCCCTATAGGGAACTGTATGATGACATAGAGCAGTATCGCCAGGAGGGTCATGCGTTTTTATTAGGAGATTTCAATGCACGTACGACACATTGGCAGTCGGTCACCTTCCAGGGAAATGCTAACTCCAACCCACTTTGGCTAGAAACAGAGGCATCCCAGCATGCAAGATGGTCCCAGGATACAGTCTCCGGAGCCTTTGGAAGAGAGTTGGTCCAGCTATGCCAGATCTTTGACATGGTGATCTGCAATGGTATGCTCAGATGGCCGCGATCAGGGGCTTCACTTGCAGAAGCGACGGAGGCGATGGTGGAGCCAGCGTCGTGGACTATCTCCTAGCTCCAGTGCCAGAACTTGATATCATTAGAGATTTCGCGACAGGCACAAGAACAAGAGATGGAGCGACTTTGTCAGACCATTATCCACTTTATGTCACTTTGGATTGGAGGCATTCAGTGGCGTGGCCACAGGACAGGCGCCCTCGAGGTTTCGGATACACCCGAACTATCGGAAGCAAGCAGGATATGAGGTTGCGCTTGAACGTGAGCTACAGGGGATTGATGCCCTCTATACATTGCATGATAAGTGTGAATGGTTGGTGAAGGCCTTACTCACAATACAGCCAGTAAATGCTTTGCAGCAAGAAAGCCCCCGCGAAGGGACACTGCGCAATTCCCTCAGAACCCCTGGTTTGATGCCGAATGTAAGGCTCTAAAGAGTCAGCTACGCACCATCTTAGATCCACAGCTTCGGCAACAGGCCATTAGGGACTATAAGGCATTCTTGAAATCCAAAAAGCATCGCTATATTGCAGAAAATCAGCAATGCATGTTTGATCTGCTAATGACTGAGCCGAAAGCCTTTTGGCGTAGAGTGCTGTATAAGAGGCATCAACCACCTGGCAATGTTACCTCAGACCAGTGGAGACAACGGTTGGAGGAGTTGTATGACCCCCCAAGAGCGATCGCTGAGGTACCAGATCAGCTAGGAGAAACGCTACAACTTTCAGAGGAGGACATCCACCAGGGTCTTAGACATCTTGCTAATGGTAAAGCAAAGGACTTGCAGGGACTTCAGGTCGAGCTGTTGAAATGGGGTGGGTCAGCTTTGCTAGGGCCTTTGACAGTGATAATCAATCAGGCCATCAGAGAGGGCCTCCCACAGGAATGGACGGTTAGCAAGGTCACCACTATTCATAAGACGGGAAGTAGGGATGACTCCACCAACTACCGTATGATCATGGTGAGCAGATTTTCGCATAAAAAATCCTAGCGAGGTGTCTTTGGAGAAGAAGTTAACGCAATGGGATGAGGAAGCGGAGCACGTGCGGTTGGCCGACGGGTTTTCGCCCACCCACTCGAAAGTGATCATATGTTTACTCTCAGAATTCTTATGGAAGCTAGCCGCAATGCACGACGTGACTTGTATTGCTGTTTCATGGATTTTAAGACGGCATATGATATGGTCGCTCGGGACCTGTTGTGGTAACGCTTGCAGGAGCTACATGTCCCACAGGATTTGCAGAATGCCATCTACCGGCTCTATGATGGCATATATGCCACTTTGCCTACGTCAGATCACCGGGTGAACAGCACCATAGATGTTAAACAGGGATGTCCGTTATCTCCAATGCTTTTTGGACTCTATATTGACAAGTTTGAGACCTGGATGCAAGAACATGGAGGTGGTGGCCTACAGTTGCCAGAGGCATATACAATAAAACAGTTGCTCTATGCAGACGATCTGGGCTTATTGTCCCATACAGCTAGGAGTATGCAGGAACATTTGGATGCTCTCGGTCGATTACGTGACACCTTGGGAATGACCGTCAACCGGCCAGAAAAACCAAAGGCGTTGACAATCTGTCTCTGTGACATGATATCCCAGACTTCTATTACAGAGGACAAAGGATGGAAGTTGTAAGGACCTTTATGTATCTGGGAATCGATTTTTCTGCTAACATGCTATGGGATGAGTGTGTAGAAAGAAGGGTCAGCTCGGGGTGGAAAGCCCTATATGCAATGCAGAATAGCTGAGAATAGATCTGCGATTGGGCACACAAAGCACACATTCCGGAGCACTTTCGTTGAACCGGTATTCTTTGTATGGGGTAGAGGTGCAGGGCCGGCCGATTAGCAAGGGCACTTGGGATAAGCTAGAGAGGGTACAGAAGGCTTTCCTGACATACAACATGGGCGTCAAAGACATGGTGCCTTATCCAATTTCTTTGTATGAGGCGGCTTTTGGCCCCTCGATGATACGCTATCGCGCAGCACCTTGGCGTATTTCCATAAGGTTGACAGAATGGATGCACAACGTCTCCCTCCCCAGGCTCTGTTATTAGCACAAGGGCCGCAACGTCTGAAGAGAGTGTGGCAGGAGCATTGTAGGGGATGGTTCGCAAGATGGTCCATAGACTATCAACAGATTATGGATATGCCGGATATCGCAGAACAGGATCTGCATTTGAATGAACGCTTTGCTGCCTCTCGGTGGGATGCGCCCACTCTTGCAAAGCCCAAAACAGAGCACTACCACACGCAGGTTAATCTGTCGCTTGAACATGGCCCCTACCAGTATTTGAAGGCACACATCTCCACCAAGAAACGGAGAGCCATAGCTGCAATAAGGACAGGGTCCCACCATCTCAGAATTGAGACAGGCCGCTGGGGTACGGATGGAGGGCAGGGAATACCCCGGCATGAGAGAAGATTATGCCAGTGCTGTCACATGCAGATAGTAGAGGATGAACACCATGCTCTACAGGAGTGTCCGGCATATGCACACATCCGAGCAGCTCATGCTGATCTCATATGCTCTGAGATAGCAATTCATCAATTGCTGGCTTCGCCAATGGTTGCACGTCTCGCCCTACATTACGCAAGTCTCCCTTTGCCGAGAGTCCCTCACAAAGACAGGGAATTTGAGCGCCCAGATATAGACTTTGAACGCCTACTACAAGGGTTTTTCCTCCCACATGGGGGGTTTTTTCGTCCCAGTGGTAGAGACACATTGTACAGGGCTTCTGTGGTTTTCTTTTGTGTTTGGATACTATCCAATATATTGTATGTCTATAACCGTCTCATAGGCCAGTTGGCCTCCGTGGACGTTAAAATATCTATCCTTCCTTCCTCCCTCCCTCCCTCCCTCCCTCCCTCCCTCCCTCCCTTCTGATGTTTTCACTCCATAATGTGCACTAATTGATACAAAGTAGTGATGGCTCTCCTTTAATCTGCTTGCATAACCATACACAGAGAGAATGCTAGAAATATGATTCTGTCTGGCTTCAGTCCTTTTGATTGCATTTGTTAAAAGAGTTGCATTACCTGTGCAACATGGCCATGATGTGCATATACTGCCACAATAGCATTCCAAGAGACATCATCTGGATGACAGATATTTAACAAATGCTATCTAGGTGCAGTTGCCTCATAACATCATATTCAACGCCACAACGAATGGCGCTGTCATGAAATGTCATTATCCTCTGAAAAAGAGGCAGCATGCTAACAAAAGTAATTTTATTTGGCCTTCCCCAATGCCCATTCACGCTACCCTGAAATTCAATGTTTCACTTGGATAATGAATCTACATGAATTAAGAGCATTCAAAAACGTTACAATCCAAAATTTAAATAATAAACTCATAGAATTGTGGATTTGACATACTAATGTATACGCTCCGCTGCCAGGTTCTAAATTCTCATAGATTTTACCTGCACTCAGAAGCTCTCTTCAGCGAACAGAATTAGGCTACTGCAGAGTAACTTGAAGCAATTCGTGGGCCCTTAGTGATGACCTTCTGTACTAAATCTGTGTTGCTGCATGGATTGAGTAGACTAATGAAGATGGTTATATCTGGCTGTATACCCTCCCTTTGCATATTCTTAAAACACCCCAAAGCAATAAAGTCCTTGCCATGCTGCGCATATCCATCTTACTGCAATCCATGTTACTACATCTCTATTGTATAGTGCTCTAAAGGCTGATATCTCTATTGTATAGTGCTCTAAAGGCTGCATATGCATAAATTAAGTTCCCACATTTACATATCAACAATTGTATTCCCTAGAGCCATGTCAAATTGAATATCTTCCTTGATGATTTGATCATGAATATGCTCATCATGTTCTATAAGACCTGTACTTCCACAGGCTTTTAAAATACTCGGATATGTCACCTTGTTAGGCTTTATCCCCTGATTTTGCATATATGTGACGCAGTCTAGTGCCATTAACCCTTTACGTTTCGGTTTCTCAAATTGTCAAAAAACTTGCGCCAGGCTCCCTATAACAATTTCAGATTGAAGCCCACCTACAACTATTTTCTCATGAATGCACCTGCAGTGCTCTATACTATCTCTATTGATGCATGCTTTCATCATGTTCAGGAAAATAGAATTTGTTTGGTCGTATGTCGTAAAAAATGGACAAACAGCTTTGCTGGATGACATGTTTTAAAAAATGGGTCAATGATTTTTTTTTATAGTATCCAGAGCAGGAAAAGAAATACAAACATCAGAATAGTTTGAGCTCTGGGCAAGAAAATCCTGATAAAGTTTTTGCCCCTGCTTGGTCTTCTGAAACTGCCGTAGCTACCAAGGTACCACAGTTGAAAGGTATCAACACCTCGAGGATTCCAGTATTACCGCCTTCTATATTTTATTTTCCTTATTTTTCCATAATTCGATCAAGAACTGGATTCTTCAGTTTGTCGCGACAGTTGAATAGCAGCTTCCAGTTAACCAGGCAAGCAACTCTTGCCGTAAAGAAGCCTAAAGAAAGGTAGGTTGGAATAAAAGGTCAAATTGATGACACGTCGCTTGAATGAATCCAAACCATCCAACTTAGGGCTCGATCCATTACTTACAGAATAACATTATAATATAGGATTTTGATGCATTGTATTGACTTAAAGATATCTTGACTTAGGGATGTCTTGACTTGCTGAGGTTGCATAGTCATAGTGTGACATGAAAAATGGGGTTTGACCCGTCTCTATTTCTAGCAGACCGCCAATCCTCGTGTATTGGGAATATTCCTTCATCCAATGGTCTCCATGAAGCCGATTATATGGATGAAACAATGATACAAATACTGCTCCGCAATGAAAGCAAATCCGTAGCAGCACATTAGCCATGGCTATCGATAAAGAAAATGCTTCTGTTTTGTGTGAAATACGACTGGATCTAATAGGAGTTTGCATTTGTAATCGTTGTATGTATAATTCTACGTGCAGTTGTCTCTGATAGATCGGATCCTTTTTATACCTTAATATTGAATACATTGCGTTTCTGAAACACTTTGTTACTTAAACACTCACGTTGAGCAGTTCCTGAGGCTTCGGGACTTTACTCTATCTATAAATCCAGCTTCTGAAATGTTTTTTCAGCAACACTGGAGCCGTTAGAAGCTGGATTGAACAAGACAGATTTCCATGGCAATCGTCACAATCTTCACTGTGAAAACAACTGCTACTTTATTGGAGCTGACAACCCAAATCTTAGTATACATGGTTAGGTAAGGGCTGAGAGAGTTAAGAATATGACCAGAGAGCAGGCTCCCAGAATGTAAGATCATGGTGGGCACCAATTGGGCTAAACATGGGAAGGGTAAGGTCGGCAGGCAGAAGCATGGCAAGGGCCATTTCAAATAAGAGGCCAATTTGGGATTGGGTTTGCTCCAAAAAATCTTCAGCAAGTCTAAGAGGTTGAGAGAGAGGATCAAGGCTAATTGGAAGCTCAGATTGTGCAGCAAAATTGCGAGAAGGAGGCTGCAGAGGGAAATTGAGGGCAGCATCAGGGCCGTGGATGCGGAGAAGGGCAGCATCGTACGCTCGAGCGGCGAGCTCCTGCGTGGCGAAGCTGCCCAGCCATATCCGGGAGCCAGTGCGGGGATCCCGGATTTCGGAGACCCATCTGCCCCATGACCTCATCCTAACGCCTTTGTATTTCTTCTTACAAACAGCCCCCTCTTCTGCTGCATTTTGCTCTGCTGCTCTGCTCCGCTTCTTCCCCATCATAGCTCCCGCTTTTGGGCTCTACGTAACCCAGGCCCCATTTATGCACCCCTCTCTGTCACATTTTTAACCTGGCAGCCTCTTTCGCTCGTACGCAGTTGCTTTTGTTGCTTCCTTTCTTTCATTCTGGGTCTTTGCCTTGCAGACTTCACACACACCTGCCCTTTTGTCATGCATAATATTTATAATATTTGTCAGTTAGCTGCTTAATACAACACATTGCGCCCATCTTATATTATAATGTTATACCGTAAGTAGTGCACCGAGCCCTAAATTGGGCGGTCCGGATTAATCTACCCAACGGTGTAGATGATGTCACGTTAAAGCCAAAGCCCTGATTATTTTGGTTTTAGATCGAATGGATTAGGTTTCTTTAGGATAGAAAAAGAGGGTTTTTAGTCCGTCGATATCTCTTCCTCGGCCTGGGGCACAACCACGCTTCCTCAGCGGCCTTCCTCGGCCTGGGGCACAACCACGCTTCCTCAGCGGCCTGTCATTGCCAAGCAGTGCTAAAATATACCGTTGAGTAGGTATAGCTTTAGGCAGCCGGATCTACTCTTACAGGAAAAGTTTTCTGCTTCCGGTGGCCACAGCGGCAGCCATGAGTCTTTTTTCAGTTGGTTGTTGTTCGTGCCATGTGCAATCTGGCTATGGGTTCCGGTAAGTGCCACACTTCTCATCTGTGCTTGCACAGATCTACTACCTTATGTTGTGACACATAATATATGGAAAGTAAATATGGATGATCAATTTTTATACATGCATCCTTTGCCCTGTGATATTTACACAGATGGAGGACAGAATGACACTGTGCAACATGGTTCTAGAAGCTAGAGGTAAAAATGGTATGATTTAAGTAGACCAGGCGACTGCTAAATATTTTGTGGTATGCATTGCAAAACTTTAGATCTTACTGTAATGTCGAATTGAAGGTATCGCTCTTGCTTTCTTGACAGAACAAGACTCAATCAACGTATAAGCCTGTTTTCAGTGATGGTGATGCCAAGTAAGATTTGGGTCTGGTGTTTTTTTTCAAGCATGTTTTGGATCCTATGGTCTAAACATAAATATTACATTCTTCTTATAGATATCAAAAAGGTGTGTCCCTTGGCTTCTATGTGTCGGAATTTTCCTCCCAAGAAGTCTGCTGTTACGTTAGATCTTCTGGAGCAGACAGTAGCATAATGGTTACCTTATTTCTTCGTGGGCATATTTGTTAATCGGTTCTTATTATTTCTTGGTGAGCTTCTGAAGACAAAGCCATGGGAATGTTTTGTTCTTCTCAAGTAACATACTGCATAATAATTTTGTTCTTTTTGTTTTCTAACGCATTGGCTATTGCAGCCATTTTGGGTAAATCTAAGGAAAGGAAATCATATCGTGTAGTTCAATTTTCTGCAGATTTATCAAGACACTTGGCTTTTCTGGTGGAATATTTTATTTCTGGAGCAACAACCTCATTCAAGTAAGCATGATATCTCCGTTTGGTAAATCTTTCCATCCATGTCGAACATTGGTGTGTCCAATCACGCCTGCATCACTGCTAGATACTGTTCGCTGGTCAATCACAGAATCACCACTATCAGCTCGATTTATGTAGGCCCGTCTTTTAATTCAGGGAATCTCACTGGATCAGAAGTCGATTATGAGCAAGCATCGGCTCATAAGGGAAGCTTGCTTGCATCTTCAACTTTGCCATGGATAAATGGTACTTTGTTCCTGTGTCAAAATAAAGCGGTTTCTGTTTAACCAGTTTCTGTTGTGTCAGCAGTACAAAGTTTGCTTTCTTCTGAAAATCAAGCTGTGAAATTCTCTGTTTTGTCTGTAAGACAACTTTTAAGATTGCATAAAGCATAGTTGCAGACCTAAGCACTAAAAAACTCATGGTTGACGAAGAAGATGGAATGGCTCCTGCAAGCTACAAGCTCCATATCAAGGCTTCATCCACTAAGTCCTGGAAAATGGCAACATGTGCATTACTAAATTTGGATCGGATACAGATGTTTGGTTTGGAAGATTAGTTTTTATTACTGAATTGTGATATTCAAAATAAAGCTACAAAGCTAATATAAAAAGTTGTCCTTTGCGCTCTGCATCAAGTATAAAAAAGTTTGAGCATTTGTTTTATCTACCTTCAAATTTAGAACTTTGTTTAGTAGCTTGCACAATGTGGCACCCAAGAACTCCCAAGAACGTTTATGACCTACTTTAACATTTGCAGCATAATATAATATGCAGAAGGCATGCCCTATTAGCAACTTCTACTTGAATGTGCTTTGAGTTTTAAATTCTTATGCGGGTCCATTTGAATCCCAATCTTCTGCTACTACTTCAACACCAACAACATATATAATATGCAGAAGGCATGCCCTAATAGTAGCTTCTAATTGAATGTGATTTGAGTTTTAAGTTCTTATTTGGTTCCATTTGAATTCCAATCTTCTTGGCACTGTAAAAAGCGGAAAAAAAAACAGACTTGCAATCTCACATAGGAACATGGATATGCACGTAATGATCATGTTAAAGAGATCTTGAATGCATAGTTATGAATAAACAGATGTATCTATAAGGACTTCTTGGCATATCCATAGACATATGAAACATAAACAATTGTATGCTATGCACATTTAACGTTGTCTCACGCTTGCCGACTTAAGTCATGGGATTATAGGTATGGGATTATGGGATAAAGACCTTTTAGAGTTTCATGATGTAGTCGCACATTTGGCAACTTTAAGTTATGGGATGATGACCTTTTAGAAGTATAGGATAATATCTAGAGTGTCGATGTAATCTCACATTCAACAATGGAATGATGACCTTTTAGAAGTATGGGGTAATCTCTAGAGCGTCTTGCTAGGAAATGTTACAAAAGAGATGTAATCTCACATTCAACAATGGAATGATGACCTTTTAGAAGTATGGGGTAATCTCTAGAGCGTCTTGCTAGGAAATGTTACAAAAGAAATGCAACTACAGTACAGTACACATGACATTTGTCAAGTTCCAAATGTTAGCACACATGACATTTGTCAACTTCCAAATGTTAGCCCAGCAACGCTGGGCACTATTACTAGTCATTTTTAACTCGGTCATGCAATTTCAGCGTCTTTGTGGACGACTTAATACAACACGTGAAGGTAAGTGGGTCTGCATTCCTGCTCGATTCTTGAATCAGTCTTGTTAAGAATGAAAAGTGGTGCACAAAACCTGATCCGGCCGGTGGTGCTTCCCTTGACGCAATAGAATGGCATGGGGCCACCCTTTCTTGCTGCCCCATGACCTGCAGAATCCTGTCATGCCTACACACGGTACTCCTGGATTATGCAAGTCATGGCGGTAGCAAGAATGGCTTCCCCATGCCATTCTACATAACATGCACCTATAGTTTGTAACTGGGCTTGCAACTTGCCAGGTTCATCTCAAGTGAATATCAGAAATCTATTCTTCTACCAATAAGTAGTGCTAACTTTAAATCATTTTCGAACTTTTTTTCATATAGCATTTCAAATATATATCTCTAAATAAAGTCCTCACTCCCATGTCCAAATTAGCAACTTACAAACTCGAGAAGTTCTTTTGCCAAATTCCATAACCTTGGTAACTTTATGATTGTTCCAAAAAGCCGTTTATCACCTTAACACCCCAGTCCTTGGATTTACACCATTAGATTTATAGACCGTTAGATTTTATTTCCACCGTTCCTTCAACAGCTGTTATCTACTAATAACTCAATATTTGCCCAAAATTTATCACATTGCAGCTGAATTGTCCTAGGATTTTATAGGAAATCACTCGGATGAATACACAAAAAACCTTGTTCCAATCCGAAGTCTAGGAAGAAAGATATAGCCAGTCAAATATGACAGGGTCAAAACAGTTTTTTGTCTTCTGTGGACCAATAATGGTTCCTAGAAGACTGTTTCAATTAAAATTTTATAACTTTTGCATGAAAAAGATTTTTTACTCGAAATTTGGTATATAAGTAGTTGACTAATTGCCTCATGCATAAAAAATATTTGTTGGTCTGTAATTTGAAGGTTCAGCTTTGACTTATAGTTAACAATTTTAAGTGATATTTAATTGATGTTCATTTTGTTATATTTGAAGGAAATTTATTGAAATAGTATGTCTTTGAAAAAATCATATATAAATGCTTGTATGGATATGAGACCAATGAAAAAACAAGTAAAGAAAAAGAGCAAAATGCACGATCATGATAAATCAATAAAGGTTTTTGTACCTAAGACCATAACTGGTCCATAGGTTCATTTTAAATCAATAACTTCTTTACCTTAGTCAATCTCAAGCTGAATTTTAGGATATTGGTATTTCATGAGCTCCTCTATCATTAAAAAATATCTATTGCTAGATTTGGGCTAAAACTTTTAGTATTAGTTCCAAGTTATCATCAAATGTTTACCATATTTGATCTGTAGATTTGTGCCTTGAGGATGAACTTCAAACACCATATTTTAAAGCTTCCCAAAGTTAAGAAAGCAATTCCACTACAAGAGAAGGGTGCTTGTATCGTCAAGTATAATGTCAAAATTGTTGACACAAATGGAACCTTTCAAACCCCCATTCTTGTCACTTTCTTGACGCTATACATGACGCGATCATTTGCCACAAAGTTGTCACCCGGGTGACAACCATTGCGTCAATCTTGTGGCTTGATCTTTTGCCACAACGGTTGACGTAATGCCATGTTGCAACATGCGAGCATCAAAATAACATCAAGATTTTTACTAATTTTGTGAGAAGTTTATAGCATTATTTTTGTCAAAATAGCATCAATGTTTTTATCAACTTTGTAAGAAGTTTATTGCATTATATTAAGTTTTTTGACACTAGAGCAACATACTTGCAACAAAATGATTGAGAAATGTATGCTCAATATTTTATCATATTTGTGGCAATCTACTAATGAAAATGACATGTATATTTTGTCAACATTCCATGATATTTGTGGCCATGTAATAACCAAGATGACATGTATATTTTGGCAATTTCAATACAATGATTTGGCATGCCTAGTAACTAAAATATTAGTAACTTTGCATCAATTAATTAAACAAAATCATCAAATCCGTTAGGATTAAAATTTCAAACTATGCATCGCATAGTGTGTACTTTTGTGTCAATTATAGCACCATGTGAAACAACTTGCTTATGATAAATATGTAACCACAATTGCATTTCCATGAACCAATGATTTTAATTTTAAATTTACTAGTAAAGAAAAACAATTCATTCATAGAAACAAGGTTCCAACATAGTAAAAGCCCATATGGCAAGCAAGCAACCAATTCGAAGCAACAAAATACATTGTAATCATCTTGTTTGCACCATCATGTGCATTTTTTAGATCTTGTGAACTCCCTTCACCGCCACCATTCCTCCTATAAATAACATTCATAAACATATATCAGAAATTTGTCCAAAATCTAAGTTAATAAGAGAATATCCAACCCTTAACGTAGCAGAGCCATCGCTACCAACATAACACACATTCTATTGAATTGAATTAAAGTTCTAAGTAGTGTAAATAAGAACAATCTAAAGTTAAAGCTACTTACATTAACACTCTCAACCTCCTTGCCCTTCCTTGACTTTGCCTTGAAAATAATACCCTGACTTATTCCCTTGGCATTCAATGCCTTGTGCTATAATAGAGAACACAAGATTAAAGCAACACATAATTTTAGCACATCGTATTAAATAGGTCTACCTTTTTTGGTGCAAATCCTTTTGCTATCATCTTCTCTTTAAAAACTACATCTCCACCTTTCTCAAATATTTCTTGTAGTATATCTTTTGTGGGCATTGAGCCCCAATCTTCAAACTACAATATAAATAAGCAAATAAATTCATGTTAATCTCGCACTTGAAGGAGAGAAAACATTCTTTTGGGGTCGGTTAAAGATTCCTACCTTATACAATTGAAAGCTTTTGAGATAATAGCTGAAAGTGAGATAATAAAAATTGAGCGAATACAAAGGGATAAATCAAAATAAGGTGAAATGGTAATGTATGGTCAAAATTGTCCCAATATATGGTCGAAATGGTAGAAGACGTCAATAAAATTTTTGGAAACCTTTTTATATGGAAATAGACAAAGTATCTGGGTATCAGATTGCCTTTAGAATAATAGAGATATCAGAGGGTTTTTTTTTTTGCCTCATAAATTAGATGCACAGGTTCCAGATTGCAGTCTGAACATCTAGTAGCAGAAGATCTGTTTTTCGACATGAAAGAAATGTTGACTCTTTTATTGGCACTGATCACTGTAAAAGGAAGGAATATAAAGGATGGTTCTCAAACTGCCACACAAAGCATGGTTCTCTGCCCCTCTCCTAATGTTGCAAGGGAGTCTTAATTCTTTGGAAGATGCAGGGCGAAGTGCTGTTGTGAGCATTGCAAATTGGAAAAAGAGTGGCAAAATTCATAGTGGCAGGAATAGTGTTGGGGAGATGCAAAATGTAAATGAAATTGCTTCAGATAAGTTTTCCATCTGTGGATCTAAGATGAGTGGTGAGTTATATGACAGCAATCATACTTCTTCTACAAGTAACATTCCTAGTGGACGAAGCTCCATTGGAAGCAGCAACAGTGATGGAAGCTTTTGTAATGGGGAGATTTCGATGAGAAAGTGTTAAAAATGGAACATCACATAGTGGAGAGTTTTCTACCATGTCCAGTTCAAGCAGTTCAAATGGAGGGAGCCCCACTCCAGATTTTGTCCAGAAAGTCACAAGCTGTTAGAGCCAAGAAAAGTGGGGAGATACACTCTGGTAACAACTCTAGTGCCAGCAGTTCAAGTGAAAAAAGTCAAGTGTTTCTGCAGGAAAGGTTCCTCATAATGGCAACATTCTTGGAAATGGCGGTATGTCCTCTGGCAGCACGACTAGAAATACTAAAGCATAAACGCGTTGGCCGATACATCTGTTAATGGAACGACAATGGTCTTCAAACAACCAAGTCTAAGCAAACAAGCAGCTTCTAATGGTCATGGTTATAATTCTAACTCTGCACGCGGTGCAAGCGTATACACTGGAGGAGGACTTGGTTCAAGAAGGATTAGTCAGTATGCTAGTGGAATTGCAAAAACTGAGTTTTTTGGAATGGATAACATATTTTCTGCTAATGGGATTGAGGCCATTCCTGCAAAGAGGACAATGCAATGGACCCAGAAAGACTGAAAAGTGCAGGCAATGGAGAGTGTAGAAAGGGCAAGTTTATAGAAGCTTTGTCATTATATGACCACACCTGACAATGTGCCCTAGCATACCAGAAGAGGATTTAGCATATGAAACAATATATTTAAGTATCATCGCTAATACCGCCCCATATTGACGTGCCTGATCCAGACCCAAATTCCAGCATGCATGATGGCCTGATCATGTCTAGCAAACGCCGTGCAACCTTTCAATGCAAAGCAGCAATTAATTTTATTCTAGAGATAAATGTCTATCATGGCTCACCTAAAGAAAAGATTGCAAATTGCAGTTTCACCTGATATATTAATCTGTGACAGAATGTCAAAAACTTGTTCATTGCAAATTGCAGCTTTCTAACAAACATAAATCATAAACAATAACACACCTCGAATGAAACATAATGGGCTGCACTATAGGCAGCAGGCATCCTAGATGCAACATATACTACTGTCTTAGTCTCCTCGTAAATAAAATCCGATCAACAGGTTTCTTTCTCATTTTTCCCTAGAGGCAGAAGGAGCCCAAAATATGAATTCGATCAGGGCACGGCTTCTTGATTTTGTGAAGAAGGTTGGTTTAGATCTTGGAGGGCTATGTAGGACATAAGGGGAATCGCGCGGCACAGCCTACCAAAATGTCTTCTGAGAAAAATTGTGACCAGAAAGAAACAACGATCCTAGCCACGATTTTGTCTACAGACACCCCCTGGCGGAGCAACGATTTTGCAATGTTGACAAGATTGTTCAATCAGATTTTTCAACACTGACATCACGCTTTGATCTTTAAGAAACCCTTGAACTAACCTGCTCAGAAGAAAGAAGATGACGAAGAGATGCAAGCTCCTTCCGCCTTATGCAGATCAACACATTTAGCCCTATAAAAAACAAGAATTTCTTAGAAAAAAAAATTTACTTGATTTTTCTTGGCAAACAAGAAGCATAGATCCGTTAAGCATTTACCACAGAAGCAAAGAATCGTGTGATCTTGCAGCTTCTGCACCGCCGCTCCACAATGCCGCTCTACGATTTCTGCCCACCATCAAGAACCAGGACAAGGAAAGAAAGCGCGGGATCGGGATTCAGATTAAGGTTGAACGGTACGTCAATAATTTTGTTTGGAGTTCCTATTTCCAAAGGTTGGACGATACATCTATAATTTCTGTTTGCTTGCATAATTGCATAATGCAATGCTCTCTCTCTCTCTCTAGGTGATTAATTTTATACAATAAATTTATAGCAGATGCCGCAAATATATCTTTGGTTCCAAATGCGAGGTTGGACCCACTATGTTTTGGAACATGTGGGGTTTGAACCCGCATTTCCGCCTAGGGGTGTTCCTGACGGCCATGGAATTCCCACTTTGAATATTGAACACGTCTTAGACGCAACTTAACTTAAAGGTCTGAGTACCATCTCAGAAGATGATTAAACAAAAGTTCAAATGGTATAATTTTGTTGCGCATTATGAGTGCCCAATGGCATAATTCATTATATGGCTTTAGTGAGCACCCCAAAAGCAAGGATGCCCACATTTACAATGAAAGTTAAAATTATGCATAACTTTGGTAAGGACACACATCTTAAGTTATTGCATCTCTTGAATAACATTAATATGCTCCCATTATTTATAGCTCCCTATCAGTGCATTGTTGCTATTTTCTCATTCTGACTAGCTTCAATATGAGCACTTGTTTATCCTGCTTTAATCTACCAACTTCGTCCCCACAGGGTGCACCGATAGACTTGACTCACCGGTCGATGAGCATGGTGGTATCGACCCCAATATTTTCTCCTTTGAATATTGCCTAGCAAGTACCTCTTCCCTTTAAATGACTCGTTTGCAAATTTCCACTTGTCCGAATCAATCTCTTAAACCCCCATAGGTTAACCAAATTTGTTTTTTTTTTAATCCCCAAAATTAATTTTCATCGATGATCAAAACTATGCCTAGAAAAATAAGAGGTGCTAACACACTGTGGGTTGTTCTTGCAAGTATTTTCTAGATGGGACCACAACTATCCTACGAACTAAGACAATAATGAACAATTTTCTAGAATGGTGGCAGTGGGTGTGTGAAAAACAAAGGGCCACTTTTAACAACAACACAGTCAGGTAAGGCATGACCACATGGGAGAGACACACATATCAACTGTAGAGTGGGACAAGTGTGTGCCCAAAGCATTAGCAATATTAATGAGAAACTCAGACAAGAGACAGACAGTCATTTAGCATCTTGAAAAATGAAGATATGTTTTTTCCTGCTTCAGCAACATATTAGAGAAATACGTTTTTTACACAACGTTTTGTCTTTTGCGATAGGTTCTTCTCTCTTACCTGGTGATTCTGTTGTTCTACCCCGCATTTTGCCCGATTTAACCCTACAGAATTGTCGTTACTTTTCATCCACTTCATATGACTAGTTGTTGGGTATCCAAATAATTCTTGGATTATTCCCAGTAATGTCGCTTGGTGCAGTACTGGAATGTATAAAAATATTAGAAAAATGTTGTTGTGGTTTCTTTATTACATTACTTAATTGTTGCAATGACCCACTTAAATTGCAATATAAAGTTGACAAATGCTCCTCACATTATGTCAAAATATCAGATGAAATTTTGGATAACATTTTGTCATAAGTCTTAAGACAAGGTTGTCACAACTTAGCTATAATATTGTTTAAAAGTTGTTGCAATAACTTACTTAAGTTGCCATAAAATTTTGACAAAAAGGAGGTCATTGCTTTGATGAAATACTTGATGCTATGCACTAGACACAATTTTGACACAACACAAGCACTTTGTGTCAAGAGAGTAGTATTTGACACAAAATTGTCACTGCATCTATGGCTTGTCACAAGGGTTGACACTATACCCTCATCCTCTTGTAGTGTTCAAGATGAACCAAGGAAATCTATGAAAAGGTATGACTAAAGAAGATCAAGATAGACTGCTATGTCGATGCCAATTATTGGTCTACATGACCTCTCATTTAAAAGTCAAGAACATCATCATCTTAATCAATTCTTTAGAATATAGTTTATACCATATTACATATGATAACATTAGTTGGTTAGGGAGGATTGTCTATCTAAACGGTGATATCGAAGCACGAAAATTATAAGTAGTTAAGGACTACTTTGAATGTATGAGGAAGTCCACTTACACCTTTCAAAGATTATCTTATAGACAAAATGAATAGAGCCAGTGTAAATAAATAGAGAAATTTTCTCAATCCATTTGGTTTAATCCTGGACCTTTAAATAGTCCATGCTTATTTATATTCAAATCTTGGATATCTTCTTAATTAAAATGGGAGGGCTTTGGTTTCCGAGCCGGGGATGCCGCATGTTACGCCGCATGCGGCGTTCCCTTTCCCCCTTGCGGCTCCTACCTCGCCATTTCCCACTCTATTATTCCTACGTTTCCCATTTTGTATTTCAAATCGTCCATATTCTGCAGATCTCCAGCTAGAGTTCTCTGTGCGTGGCAAACCTGCTTTGTTGCACCACTACAAACAGAACAAATCCGTTTACATGCACGTTTTGGCAAGGGATAGAGTCGTGACTACGCCCTCTTATTAATATGCAAACGGCTCCTCCATAGCCAACTCTGTTGCTGAGAATACCAGGAATACCACTTCCGGGAGATCTATTTTTTAGAGAAGGTAAGCAGTTAATTGTCATATTTTGAGTTCTAAAAGGATTTCGTTTTCAATACCACTGCTCTAGATCTCCTTTTTTAATTTTACACTGCTCTGTTGCTCTTTCTCTATATGGTTTTTCGCTTGCACTAGAGCACAACCTTTAGCAGTTCTTCATATCAGAAGTTGCTATTCTCTAATTTGTGTTGCTGAAAAAAGGATCTTCCATTTATCTAATTTATGAATCACTTTGTTGCAGGTTCAGATTTGGCTCTTGCAATTTCGTACTTAAAGATGTTTTATAACGAATGCAATGTGTCTATTGCATTCTAGAAGCATGATGCAGATAAATGCAGAGCTCATATATGTTCACAAACAAGCTTAGCTTTGGTTTTTATGTCTGCTCTGCAGCATTGGATTGGCGTTTCATAGTTGGAGCTCTGTTCTACTTGCACTGTTGAAACTGAGGTAATATGTTGTTCTTTCATATTCAGGTAGCAAACAGGCATCTTGCAGGCCAATGCCTTTTGATCTGGTAGTGTTTTCTTCTGTTCTATTATTCCTCTTGCTCACGTGATTGGGTCTTCAGAAGACATAAAAGTATACTTACTCAGCAAGCATCAGGCATACAAAACGCATCATGTCTATTGGACATCCATCTACAAGAATGCTTTATTTCTTACATCTCACATATATCCTTTTCTTGCAGATCCACATAAAGAAGAAATTTATGCTTTGATGTCGTAAACTACCTTGAGGTATGTGGCAATATCTATTCTATATTGCTCTTCATAGTGTTCATGCCTTTAATGCCTTTACGTTATAAAACCATAGTTTCTTTAACTACTATTTAGAATGTGGCCATGGAAGATTTATGTGCTTTTCACCTCTCTGAAATAGATTAATTAAAGGGCATGAGCAGCATTGTTCTATGTATGTGTATATTATGTTTGGATATACCCTTCCAAATTGCCAACTGCTCAGCTTCTAATGTAACATTTTGATTGCAGCTTATGCTTGCCAGGACAATTCAAAAATTCTCTTGAGCTTTTCCAACATATGCTAGAACAGAATGTGGTCTTATGGAATGCTTTGCTTGCAGGATTACTCAACGCGGCCATCTTAAAGAAGCCCTTCCAAATCTTTTATTGATGCTATCTTGCTTTTACTGTTTGAATGCTTTATATATTTATTTAGTTCTTTCATTGTCCCATAATTCTGCTGGATATTTCCTGTCAAACTCTTTTATTTTTTGCAGATCTTTGCAAATGACAAGTAAATCAACCAAATTTTGTCTCCATTTTATGTTTTGCTGCAGAGCATTCTGTTTAGGGTTTAGGTGATTCAATATGTTGTGCATATAAGGTTGCATGTAGCTGCATATTCTACTATTATCTCCATGCTACTCCATCATAACTTGCTCTCAAAAAGATAATGCAACTCATGCAAAGGCCTTGACTATGGAAGACCATCTTCAGGTTCTTTGGGTTTGAGTATACTTTTATCTCAATATTTTTTAGAAATCTGTTTTGCATTTCAATATCTTTGGCAAGGGGACATAATTGCTTAATTTGTCATTCTTATTACTGCAGGTCTTGCTGAGCATGAAGAATATGCACTTTTGCATTAATCTTTTGTGCTGGTGGCATTTGAATTATTTTAAATGCAACTATTCAAGACTCAAATGCATCACGGCATACACATACTGCCATTTGTCAAAATGTACGTGGTGGTTTTCCCTTTTCAGCATATTGTATTATTTAATTTAGCGATCTACTTATTAGGACTATTATTAGTTGTGATGTTTATCCCACTTTGTAGAGAGATGGCAATTTGATCTCTCTTGCTTTGGAGAAATGCTAGCTGATTAAATATTCATTTGACTCAGGCAAGTATAAATGCATGTTAGGATTGGATTTCACGTGTATAGATTCACTAACTTGGCATTTACAGGGTCAAACACAGTAAATTAGAATGACATCTAAGAGGTGGACATCTTCTCCTGCATGGATATTCCACTACAACTTGCAACTTCAACTACGGTATTTGCACTAAGTATCCGTCAATACAGTGAGTCTTCCTTGGGTCTGTAAAATGCATCAAAGATGTAAAAAATACAAGGAACAACAATGAGCACATCTTACGTGCATAGCAAAAGAATAGATTTAATTTAGTTCTCTGATTGAAGATTCTACTTTGCAGCTTTGGCATTCCTTACCAGAAAGTGGAATCGATTCTTTGCTTTAGCTTCATATCTTGCATCTATTTATCTTTGTGTTTTTTGTGCAGACTCTACGACAAAAGAAGTTAGGCAAGGGACATAGATAGCTACTATAACAAATAGGCCATTTTCAATTACATTTGCACCATTATGAATATTTTCATAGCATTTTCCAAGTTCGTTAAATACATTTTGCATAGCTCAATAGAGGTAATGAACTAGCCTTTTACCATTACCTGAGGATTTTCACAGATGCTATGTTTCATAGGGCAAACATCATCATATTTGTTTTAGTATAGAGTTTTAATTTTCAAAACAGACCAGTGCAGATTGGAGAATGATGGAGCTGTTCATACTTCATGTTGTTGCAGATAGGTAAGTTTCATTGCATTTGTAATGGTGACTGGATTGAATCCATGAGCAGATCCCATAATTGGCTCATACATTGCCCTTATAGGCAGTTAAGTTTTTTCTTAAGCCATAGCTAAAAGACCTATCTATCATAGCTCACTTCTCTTTACAACTGTCGGGCTATGATTTTGTGACATTGTGCTGGCCTGATCGACTTGATTTTATGATAATTTAGGATAATTGTACCTTTGTGGTCACAACATGATGAAGAAAGTTGGATGATCGTTGGCTTTGATGATTTAATACTTGGATATTCTTACGATTCTTCTGCCTTGGTTACTTTTGGTGGAACTTTAAGATCCAAATGTTTGTCCAATATTAATGGACACCTCAACCTTGATTCAAAGGCACCTCCACCTTGATTCACTTTTTGGTGTGGGGAAATTCCACGTTCATTAGTTCCTCTGATATATTTGCAAAATGTGTTTGTATTTATCATTTGACAGAGTTGAATGAAATGCCTCGGGAACTATTATTTTTTGAGATTATTACTACTTTATTATCATCCCCAAGTGTAACTATTGTAGTATGTAACATGCCACATGAAAGACATTCATTCCATCCTAACGTTCCATTGTTTTACCAATACCCATAGTTATATCTTTGGTCAACACGATTTGGCTATTAAATTTTGGAAGGACATTAACCTAAGTCGATAGTCTAATCTTATGCCCACCCTCACTTGCATGTTGCTCATATAGATACGTGCAAATAATGGCAACATTTCCACACGTTTATTTAACCACACTTTTAATTTTTATTATATATACTATACTCCAATTGTAATTGTATTGACTACGAATTGGATCCGCTATCTTCTACAAACCCTAAACCATCTTAATACCAATTAATACTCCTACTTCTAAGCAAACCATGCCACTTTAATTTAACTATATATTCCATATTTCTACCCATTTAATGCATACACGCAAGGCTAATGCCCAATCTCTTCCACTACATTACATCTTTGGATGTGATTACTTTTATAACTCTTTATCCCCCCTGCAAACTCTATAATGTCTACCTATTCCATACGTCAACGATTAATGCCCGGCATCGCCGGGCACACGTTTCTAGTAATATATTATTCTAACATGAAATTTGAGATATACATTGCCAATTAAAGTTCAAATTTACAAAAATTATAGTAAAAGTTGATCTACATGTATTAGGTCCTACTTAGACTACAACACTTTGGAGCAGCCACACATTGACTAACTTTATAATAGTGGAAAGTAAGTAGATTTCTTCTTCTAATAAGAGCACACCAAGGACCTCAATATCCTTTTTTTATCATATATTGTGCCATTTAAAAGAGTTATGGGAGAAATGTAGTGCAATAAGTTAATATTTTAGATGAACTACGGAAAGTCTTTTGATCTATTTATTTATAGTCATGGTTAAACTTCGTGATACTGTCCTCCATTCATCACTAACCATCACTATCTACATCATTGTTGAGTTTTAGACCTATAAGAGTATAATTAACGCACTTTGGAACCTTTCTTTGTGTTCATCCTGTTATATTAGATCTTGTTTAGATCTAGATAATGCATGGTTATACCCTAGTTACACTATATTTATGTTGATAAAGTAAATTTCTATATAGAGTTAATTAGAATGCATCATTTACTATCCTTATGAAACTTGTAGATGATTGGAGCACTTTAACCTATATTTTTATTTTGAATTCTGTATAATAATTTCTTTAGTTAATAATGATACAAATATAACATATAAACATCTAAAAAATTTCTTAGACTATAGCTTGTCTTGTTAAGGACTCATTGTCACAAAAATTAAGTCAAAACTTGAAGTAATAAGAGAGAAATAATTCTTGAACCTCATGCAGCATTTTTAAGCAAAATAGGGTTTGGCGACTTCAATTGATATCAAATGATCACATGGAAACATGCAAATCGATATATTTTATCATAATATATCAATTACTTTTATTTTTAGCAAGGTTTAGATACTCTTATGCTAAATAATTGAAGAATGCAGTTCTAGAGTGCTGTAAAAACTGCCAAATTCTCCAAAGTTTGAACAATCATACCAATATAAAGGTGAATCCAGTGGTCATGAAATTCTCACAAATCGTTAAGAATCAAGTGAAGACTCAAATAGTAGTGGTATATTTTAAAATTAAAATTTCTCTTGTGAGATCTATTGATTTAAGTGGCAGAGGGTATAGTGGACCATTTCTGATCGACCAGAAATGGTTCCCGGGACAACTCTAGTGTTTGCTTGATATTGAATCATGCTATGATGAGATTGGGTTGTCTTTTACGTGCAGGTTGCAATTGATTTGCTATTCAGTAAAGGATGGTGGACCAGGCATCACTTTCACTGCACCAAGGCTGGAGAACTAGGCATCACTTTTGCTGCACTAAGTGACATCTATTATTTGACATCTATTAACTTTAGCTTCTTATCCCTGGTTACAAAGATGGATTAAGAACTATTGTGTACTTTTGCAGGCTGACACATCTGTTACTTATGATTCTGACTGGAATCTACAAAATGATTTGCAGGCAATGGAATATCATCCTAGGTCAGTGTCTTAGACAAATGTTTGCTTTAGATACATGATTAGATATTCTATTCTCCCGATGATTGACACTATGTTTTTAGGATTTTTATGTGATAGGCAAAAAATAGGATCTGAACGTCTATCGCCTCATCTGTTTGAATGTTCTTATCGAAAATATGGATTGGGATGAGACTATTCTGGGTGATATGCCATCTCATGGGGATGATAAAAAATTTGAGAAAAATATAGAAAGCCTTTTGATCCATGGAGCCTATGATATCTTGAAGGTGTGCCAAGGAATTTGCTTGTGCACAATAATGAGGGCCCAAGTTTATTAATGTTTTTGCTAATAATGTTTATAATAGGACGATGGAGAAGCGGCAATAGCAGAGTTTACAGTGCAAAACATTGAGTAGATTCTACGGGCCAGACTAAGAAAAGGGGTAACTTTTTTATTGACCTACCCAGTTTTTTGACCATCACAGCACATATAAGCACCGTCACCAAATAATTTATGTCATCATCATTTGCATCACTAATATGCTCATTATATCCTTTATATAATAGAAAACACTCATGATTTTTTGAAGGGCAATGAAGGGCTATGGAAGGGCAATGAAGGGCAGTTTGAAGGGCAATGAAGGGCAGTCAGCACCTGTGCAGCACATGTGTCGCCCACATGCTTTTTTGAGTATGTGAATTAAAAAACCACCCAAAGATTGATTGGAGGGTGATGATAGATTGTAAACTGTGACTTTCTAGTTTATGTTGTTTCAGGCATGTAATAACAGCTTCTCTGTGGCTATTTTTGTCTCAAAAACAAAATGTGTGAAGTCTAGGACAGATCTTGAAATGAACACCACAGATTTGTGGGATATGGTACTCCTTGGAGCTTCTAAAGCAACCCCACAAACGAGGAACTTTACGTACGGTGTAGATTAAGGAATAAGGGGTGAATATGCCTATCCAACAACTCTCGTTGCCCTACGTCAACCCCCGTGTGAATATGCACCCAAACCAAAGGGGGTTTAAGGGGGATTTTAATTTAAATGTGTTGGACCCAATGGTTGTGTTAATTAATGTCAATGGTAGTTATGTGTTGGTTGTTAATGCCAATGGTTGTTATATGTTGGTTGTTATGTGTTGGGGGATTTAATTTTTATATGTTGGATGTTAATGGTTTGTGTTGCAAAAAATTTTTTTAGGCCCCGAAGCCGTGTGAATATGCACCCAAACCAAAGGGGGTTTAAGGGGGATCTTAATTTAAATGTGTTGGACCCAATGGTTGTGTTAATTAATGTCAATGGTAGTTATGTGTTGGTTGTTAATGTCAATGGTTGTTATGTGTTGGGGGATTTAATTTTTATATGTTGGATGTTAATGGTTTGTGTTGCAAAAAAAAATTTTTGGCCCCTTCGGGGCCTTAGGGACGTCCCCCCCCCCCCTCCCTTTTAGAATTCAAACCAGAAAAAAAACTAGAATTCATTTGAGGCTTTCATCACCTGTAGCTTTTGAATTTCATCACAATAAAACAAATAGAACATAAGTAAAAGTTACCATAAAGATAGAGCAGATTGATCCCATTATTCTGAAAGTCATAAAGTTTGCAACACCCATACACAAACATTTTTCAACTGGAATTTAACAGTAGCCTTTGGCCTCCATGGATTCTTGTGGTGAGAAACCAAAGTGGGAAACTTTTCTGCTTGTTAGCACAAGGATCTAGAAGCCTTGGAATTTGCTTAATAACTGCCTCAAAATCTAAAAATGCATGGTAATTTTTTGCAAGCTTCATTCGTAATGAGCCATAAAACAATATCCAATAGCGCAATCCTGTATTAATCAGCTGGTAGGATGTGAAAGCCTACCAAACCCGGCCGAAAAATTGCTGTTTTAGCATAGATAACTTAACCAAACATATCCATATCATACACTATCAAAAAGATCTCGGAGAGAGCTTTCCAACGCAATAAAAATCATCTCAAACAGAGCTCTAGATCAAAAGTTATGATAAGAAATGTGTTGCCGGCGGGAAAACTGCACTACATGCGCCCTTCAAGCCCTTCATGTGCCCATCCAATGGAAATAATCAAGTTTTTTCTAAGTCTTGTGCGAATCGTACAAGCTATTTTTTTTTTACGGCACGTGCAAATCAAACAAAGAGAATCGTTAAATCCTTTTGGCTATAGACAAGGAAATCGAGCCGTCTCAAATCTAACAAATGACTAAAAGACAAGCCGAGAAGCCTGCGATTTCTAAATTTCGATAGAAAGAATTGGATCTCAAAATATGGCTTGTATCTGTATGTGGATATAAGAAATTAATGGACAACTCCTGATTTTCTATATATCAATTAAATCCAATCAAAGACAACTATAGTAACAAACAAAATAAGCCCCACTATAGTCTCTATGGTAATAATTTGAAGTTCTAGCACTATAGAAGTTTTTGAGCCCGCTAGCCATAGCCAAAGGATTGCCTATAGTCAAAGGAAATTGTGATGTTCATTCCACCAGATAGGATAGTCTTATTTAGAATATTCCGTCAGCCAGTATATTTTGAATGGTGATTTCGTCGGGCGGCATAATCGTATTGGGATATTCGATCAGGCAAGATATTTTAGATGGTGATTCCATCCAGTAGCAGGATACAAAATGATGTGGTTCTTTCCGACAGTATTTCATAGTTGTGCTTTCATTGGTAGGCTTTAAAACTTTGTGATTCTGTCCGGTGGGATAGTACATTAGCGATTCTTTCCAGAAGTATTTGTCTATTGTGATCGCCAGAAGGGATATTCTGAATGGCCAGGATGAAGCAGACCGAGGACTAAAATCCACTAGAAAGTACCTGACAATGTCAGGTACTCAAAACGAATTCTTCGGAATGGAACCCATTTGGGTAGGGTTGACAATTCTTCAGGAAGGGCAGTCCTGCGATGGTATCACCGAAACAAGGATAAAGTTATCTTCAGTCGTTTATTTGTTTGAGCATCCCTGTGGGCCTTTGCCTTGCATACTTAATACAACAATTGCACATATGACAAACATAATTTGTAACTTGTGGGCATCCTTGTGGACAATTTGAGCATTCTTGTGGGCGACGAATACATGCATAAATTTCAAGCATAATTTGTAATTTAGCAACTTGTGGGCATCCTTGTCGGCAGTTTGAGCATCCTTGTAGGTGACTTAATACAATGCATGCATAAATTTCAAGCATAATTTGTAACTTAGCAACTTGCCTAATTGATGTCTAGTGAATGTAGGAAAATCTCTTCTTCTACCAACTTCTTTTCAAATGTATATATCTCTAAAAGAAGTCCCACTCCATGTCCAGATTTGCAACTTATACAACTCCAGTTCTTTTGCCAAATTCCATAATCTTGACAAGTTTATGATTGTGTCTGGATTTTGGTCTAGTGGTAACACACTAGTTCTTGCAACTATATGTTTCGAGTTCGAGACCGCCCAGAATTCCACTCTGAACTGTCAAAACCCACAGACGCAATGTAAAGTGGTTGGGGGCAGGGCCCAACTAAGCATAATCTCGAGCCTCCGTTGCAGAGTTGTAATATGCTAGAACCTCCATTACGTGCCAGAATCCGCTTGCTCTTATGACATCTTTTTGTAAATTTTGTACTTCTCATTTCTGATTAAGCAACTTTTTGGTTTTCATCCTTAAAAAGAAAAAAAAAAAAATTATGTATAATGACTTAGCCATGTTCCCTTCTCCACACTAAGGTATACAGGGCCACTAAGGTAGGATTATATGGTGACGTGGCCTAAAATATATGTATTTTACCGTATATTTTAGAGAAATGTCACAATGTTTTATAGCTGAGATCAAGTTTGTAATTCAATACTCTCAACACCGTAGAATCAAACATGGTCATCTTTAAACCAGCCTTATAAATCATAAAAAATCCACTAAGCCCACAAAACATCGTGTATTTTATTTGTGATATTTAAACACGTCAAGATGTGGTTTTAATGTCAAAGACCCGTATATACCATGGATATATCTCCCGAAATATTGGACATCATCAAGTTTAAACCATGGGTTTTGGACATGTTGAAACCACGTCTTGACATGTTTAAACCATATAAAAAAAAAGGAGAGACGCGACATTTTTTAGGACTTGAGCAGATTTTTTGTAATTTAAACCCCAGATATAATTTTTTGTAATTTAAACCCCAGATATACTCATGGTTTAAACATGATGACGTTTGATATTTACGGCGCTCACTCAACCCTCAGGTAGAGGGCATCCCCAGTCTTGGTATACTACGCTCTGCACACATGCAGTATAAGATTTCTTGATTATTAAGGTTTCTTGGTTTGAAGCCGTTATTTTTACTGCAGAGTTTGAAGCCGTTGTTTGAAGCCATTTTGGCCTATTTTACTGCAACAGTAGAGGAGCTACCTTGCCTGCTCGCCTTCAACCCCAAAATATCAATTTACTTTTTGCAAGCAAATGCGTACCAAGGTAAACGCCCAAGCATGATAAATATGCAAAAGCCTGGTTCCCCTAAGCTTCGATCCCAAAGGCTTAAATCCAAGGGCCCTGTTTGAATGTCAACAGAATGATCAAGTTTTTTCTAAGCCCTATGCAAATCATTCAAACTATTTTTTTAAAGCTATGTGCTAGATCGTGCAAACCCAACAAAGAAAATCCTAAAATCCTTTCGGTTATGGACGACGAAAATTGAACCTTCACCTCAGATCTGACAAAGTTATGGACAACGAAAATCGAACCTTTACCTTAGATCACAAGCTGAGAAGCCTACATTTCTAAATTTTCAAAGAAAGAATTAGATCTCAAAATCTGGCCTGTATCTCTATCTAACAATAAGAAATTAATGAACAATCTCTGATTTTTATACGTCAATTAAATCCAACTAAAGACAACTCTAGTAACAAACAAAACAAGCCCCATCATAGTTTCTTTGGTGATAATTTGGCACTGTAGGATAAAGAACAAATACGGTGTTATAACTCCTTTTGACAAGAAGAAGATTTGTATAAATGTGATTTCTGATCAGGCTCACGAATCCTAGGGTGATATTACAGATGCCAAATGAATGCATGGAATATTGCATTATTATGAGACATCACATTGCGGCATCGTAGTTGATGTTTATCTTGAGACCATGCTAAATTTTCAAAGCTTCTTCTTAAGACCTTGAAAATGGTTGTCCTTAGTTGCAGTGAAAACCAAAATGGATGAAACATACAGATCCAAAGGATTTGGCCTTGTTGCTTTCCTCGAGTTGCTTACGAATAAAAATCACAATCAATCTTGTCATGTCTCATCTCTTGCGTGGGGCAACGGCAAGAGCAAAATATAAAATGGTAAAATTCAACAACTTGAAAGATTTTTATATAGAGAGCATACTATTTACAAAGTTTTAATAAGCATTTGTACAAGGTTCATGCGATAAAGAAAAAAAGCCATATACAGACAGACCACAAATTTTCACCGTTTAAACAACTGCTTGTTTATTGCAGCTGATATACCAAATAGTGGGATGATAGTATTTCTAGCGATGAGGAAGTTGTGAACTTTCGAGATATAAGTGATCCTATGTGGTTATTCTGGAGCCTAATAGATAGATTTGAGGCCAGAGAAAGTTAGGAATATGACCAGAGAGTAGGCTCGCAGAATGTATCATGTTGGGCAGTAATTTGACTACATAAGTGAAGGGTAAGTTCAAAAGGCAGAAGCATGGCAAGGGCCATGTCAAATAAGTGGCCAATTTGGGATTGGGCTTGGTCCAAAAAATCCTCAGCAAGTCTAAGGGGTTGAGAAAGAGGATCAAGGCTAATTGGAAGCTCAGATTTTGGAAGCTCAGATTGTGCAGCAAAATTGCGGGAAGAAGGCTGCAGAGGAAAATTGAGGGCAGCATCAGGACCGTGGATGCGCAGAAGGGCAGCATCGTACGCTCGAGCGGCAAGCTCCTGCGTGGCGAAGCTGCCCAGCCATATCCGGGAGCCACTGCCCGGATCCCGAATTTCAGAGACCCATCTGCCCCATGACCTCATCCTAACGCCTTTATATTTCTTCTTACAAACAGCCCCGTGTTCTTCTACATTTTTCCTTGCCTCTTTGCTCCATTTCTTCACCATTTTTTGGATCTAAGTAACACAACAATCCCTTCCTCTCCATTTATACACATTCAATTTTTGTTCACATTTTCAATGTGGCCAATTCTTTGGCTAGCTGACAATCTACCTCTGTGCTTTTGTTGCTCTGTATTTTAGGTTGTTGCTATCGGTCCTACATCTGTATGATATAACATTGACTGTATTGAAAATGAGTCTTCTTGGCCCCGCACAGTGCCAAATTAGACCGTCACCTTTTTTCTGAAAAGAACGATAGAAAGAAGATTTGCATGCCCTAAGGATAACCCATGATAGGCCTTTTGCTTGCCGACTTAATACAACACGTGCAGATATTTGAAGCATAATTTGTAACTTAGCAACTGCTCATATTTCAAGCATAATTTGTAACTATCCAACTTACCGTGTTCATCTTTGCTGACATTACTGACCCAACAGACTGAGTGCTAGGAATTTGCTTATGCAGCAAGCTTTGTTCGATCCAACACAGGTCCAGCCTCTTGCCACCAGCAACAGATTCCGCTGCCTCCAAACACCTGCTCAAGCATTTTCGGTTCAGGGAAATTTGTAGCAGAGGAGTCTTGTTGGGGGAAACAATTTCGGGCTCCAGCTCAAATGCACAATCTCAGCCATGTAATTTCGGTTTATTGTAATGGTTCTAGCTCCCTAAAATTATGGCATCCCAGTTTCAATGGTTCAAGCTATGAGAATAGAATGTTGATGTTAGTGGAACATGCATTAATTTTCCACCATATGGTACCACAATGGGCGACTCACATGATAGCTTTTTGGCCCCGCCCTGCTTCAGCGCGGAGGACGATTTAATCTGCCTCATTCAGCCAACACCAAAAATTCTGTTCACATGCCAACATGAAACAGAATCAGCCCCGTTGCCACTTCTGGCAAAATCAGAATCATCAGTGACAACCTATTGAGGAATTGAAACTACAAATCCATACTCCCCATATTCATCCTGCGATTGTCCTATTGCCATTGTGAATCATTGGAATTTTTTTTATATTGCCGATGCCAATTTTCTCCTGTTGAAGGGAATTTGCTTTGCCTGTTATGTTCACGATATTTTTGTTATTGAAGAGAGTGTGCGTTACAGGATTTCGAAGTTTGCAGTTTATACAGATTCGATATCGCCTGTTGCCGATTTTGTCTGTTGCCTGTGTTCGATTTTGCCTGATGCCAATTTTCCTGTTGCCTGTTGTTTCTTGCTGAAGGCAAATTATAACTCACCATGAAAACGCAGCAGGGGGGACCATGAAAACCATGAAAAAAAATGTGTGCATGTGAGTCCCACATAAGCCCCACATTATTGTTCTCTCAATTTTTATGGGGCACCCAATAATATAGGTCGCACAATGATTATGGGGCAACCAATAATTGTAGGCACCCAATGATTTTGGAGCTCTAAATATGTATGGAGAGCCTAATACCCATTTTGGGACACTTGGTAGTAACAATGTCAATATCACTTCTCTTTGGAACAAAAACAACAATATCATGGGCTTTATGCCCCAAGATACACAAAATGCCAATTTTCATAATAAGTTTCTTTCCGAAAATGCCTATCATGCTTTGTGTCATG
This sequence comes from Isoetes taiwanensis, assembly GCA_021234155.1. Classification (NCBI taxonomy): domain Eukaryota; kingdom Viridiplantae; phylum Streptophyta; class Lycopodiopsida; order Isoetales; family Isoetaceae; genus Isoetes; species Isoetes taiwanensis. The sequence continues at coordinate 11,962,303 of JAJEKV010000005.1, read as the reverse complement.
AATGACTTGGAAAGGAGCATCAAATAGACACAGAAATGGGTGTTGTCCAGTTAGCTTTAAATTGTGCCCAATGTAAGAAATCATTAATTAAAAGCCCTCTTGAATCAATATATAAACGATATAACTTACAGATTGTTGATCCAATCCCTGGCCCAGGGATGAATGAGGACCAAGGATCCAAGCTCATTTGCAAGATCAAAGAGTGTGGGACTATAAGCCTGAAATTAATAGAGCAAGACTACAATGTAGACATTACAAAGAAACAAAAGCTTTTAGGACAAATTCATACAAGATTGGTCTAAGTGCTTTCCATATCCATCCTAAGGATAGAGAAAAATGGTAGTACATGAAAGAGATTTGATGATGATCAAAAAGCAAGTTGAAGTCCATATCAGAAATTTAAAAGTTCAGGCTAGGCAACATGGGCGCATGCCCCTCTAATTTTTGGGTAAAGTGTTGTTGTTTAACAATGTTTCCACCTATAGCATACAGATCTCATACGGTTCATCCTATCTTCTTTTTTAAAAAGCGATGGTGTTGGTATTCATGCCAGAACGCCGCATGCAGCGTTCCCTCTCCCCTCTTGCAGGACCCTGGTTGGCAGCTTTGAATATGAAGGTAACTTGAAACTCTTATGGAGAGCGAGCTTTGCAGTGCTGAGCAGAGCAACATGCCGATTTTTACAACCAGTTTGTTTCCTCTATGCTTTTTGTGTTTAAGTCTGTTTCACAGCTATTAAGTCTGTTTTTTCACAGTAAAAAAACTATTCATGCTCATAGTTAATACGTGCTAACTATAAAAGAGTATATACATTTGCTTTGTTCCCTACAAGTTTTGTTAATTACTATCACATTTATATTATTTGATAGGATAAAAATAAACCTGTCAGAAAGTCCTCTGATCTTAAAAATTGTATGTACTTACTTTTATGCAGTATACCATGCCAGATTTACTATTTGTTGAGATCCGCCACTTAGATTTATCAAGCCCCATTAAAATTTGCTTGCCATGTCTATCATCTATGATTAAAGGTACTCGGATCGCATCAACTACTAAATTGTAACCCACCCACTCATTGCGCTTGCATTATTTATGAAACTAGGATTTAAATCCCATGATGATTTGATAGGGTAAAAGCATGTTAGGGTGTCCCTTAAAAAGTATTATTTAGTGACCAAAAAAGTACCTAAAAAGGTACCCAGGACTGGGTACTGGGTACCTGTGTAATATCTCAATAAAAGCTATATTCTAGAACTTTTAAATATATTTTGGTCTCCAGTAGCATTATCTTTATCTTAACTTTGAATATTAATGCGTCCTTGACTTTTATTTTGGATATTTGTACTAGTTTTAATGAAAATAAAAATGAGAAAGTACCCAGTTCTGAAGTACCTAGTGTATGTACTTTTGCAGGTTCCAAAAGTGGTACACCCTAACATGCTTTTACCCGATATTTGACTATGATAGTTCATAGGCTTCCCGAGTTTTTTTTTATTATTATTATACAGTTCTAATTTTTTTTTCTAGGTTGGACCTTCAACAATGTAGCACATTGCAGACATGCTTGAGTCTCAACTCCAAATTTTAGAATTGACGACTATCTTTTCAAATAGAATATTGTGGTGAACTTTGGTATTTGTGAAGAAACTTTTGATGCTTATAATTAGTACGTGCTAACTATAAAGGAGCATATACATTGGCTTCGGAGCATTTTTTGGCATTGCCATTTAAACACATTTGACTGGGGATAATGATGAGATTCACTGGTTTGCAATTGCTTTGTTCCCCACAAGTTTTGTGAACAATTGCCACATTTAAATTATGTGCTAGGACAACTATCTGCACCAGTATAGGTACCCCTAATAATTCACGACTACACATGCACTAGATACACCACATATGCTACACATATTACACGTGCACTACACTACACTACACTACACTACACTACACTACACTACACTACACTACACTACACTACAAACAAGGTGACGGTGCAAACGCACTAATGACTTGCGTTTGCACTAATAAAAAAGCATCTTTCAAAGATTCCCTAAGATACCCTTAAATTCAGCCACTTTTGGGGGGTCAATTAAAAAAATGACCCTAAATTTACGAATTCGGTGGCCATTTTAGGGGTCAAAATTACCAAAAAATTGGCGTCTTATTAATTTGACATCCCCATTTTAGGTATAAAAATAATAATTTAATTTAATTGTTTTAGGTACACATTCAGAAAGTCGCAAAATGAAATAACGAGCAAATTCTTGACAAATTTTAAAGACAGAAACCATAAAATGGAGCCGTATACATTTTTATTGTCGGAAGGAGTAAAAGACACATGCTATCGCCAAGATAGGCAAGGCACAAAAATAGTTTGCTACAAAAGATACAAAATTGCAAAATGCTATGCGCCAAGATAGCGGTGGATCCTAAGTTTGAAAGACTTACATTGTACAAACTAGTCATGTACAAATTGCACAAATATTCAAATTACACGAGTAGCTTACGCCCTTTGAGAAGAGCGGTATTGGAATGTCGCCGCACTCATCAATGCCTTCGTGACCGGTGATCACTCTCCTCATTGACACTCTCCTCAAGACGCTTGAAGTGGTGGAAGAGCTAACAAAGGAACGCTATCCTCGTCTTGTTCGGGCCTTCGTCCTCACTATCCTCGCAGCAAAAGACTTCAACAAGTTTATCGTTGTTCTCGCCAAGTCCGTTATCAACCTTTAAAGTAAAATCGTAAGCCAAGACTTGAGTTTTAGCTAGGTCCAGATTGTCTAAGTGATTCTTATTCACTGTTTTCCGTCCTTTCTTAAAAGGAATTATCACAGGAACATACCGACCAACCAATGGATCAGATCCTTAGTGGCATACCGGTGAACTTTTATCACTAAGGGTAGGTTGTCTTTATAAACAATGTCTTTAACCCTTGCAATCCAAAAGGACGTTCTTCGTCATCGTCGGGTTGAAGGTACGACCACTAGCATTCCTTTTCTCGCAGACCGCAAGTTTTCTCCGAGTTTGACCTTCCTTTTTCTTGAGTGCATGTCGAGATCCTGTGTACATTGCACGCATCAACGGGCTCCTTGTTCATAACAAAGATTGCTAAGCATTCTTACGCAATTCCTTGGGCATCCTTAGCGAGGGAGGAGAGGTTTGGCTACTAGGCCAACTAAAAGGAATCTCCAAAGTGATGTCGTTTTTTAAGGACATGGTCACGTGTTTCATGGTTTCAAAGAAATTTTCCCACCAGCCCTTTTTCTTCCTCATTAAAGTACTTAAAACACGAGCTTATGCTTTTTTCTCCATCTTTGGATAGTGAGACAAGAGGATTCTTGTCTTTGTTCTTTCGGTGTTGTCTATGGCACTCTTCGATGGGCACTTTGAATGGCTCTTCTCATTTCTCTAACTTCAGGAACACGTCTCAAGAATTGTAACCCTGCCTCTGGAAGCCAGGATGCAGAAGTTACAAAGTACTTTCCTTGAAGAATGGCATTACCTTCTCTGAGAAAGAACTTCACATGATGCTGAAAGGTCAAATTATTCAACTTGTGAATAGCAGGACCTGTGTCAGACTGTCGTTGGAAAACAAATTCACGAAAATCACAAGTCTCGCTAAGCACTTCGACAACTGGTGTTGGATTGTAGGCTTTCTCGATCACACTGCACAAAGAGTACAGACAAAATGCCTTTTTCCTGCGCAACCTTACAGAAAATCGACTGAACATTTGGTCTATTTGATCATGCGTGTGGCCAACAAGTAAGAAGCACTACAAGAGAATAAGCAATCTAAGTCACTAGTTTCATCATTTATTGGTTTAAAATCACGCGTTCAAATTTTTTAGATTTTGATACAATAAGTGACGGTAGCTGTTGATGAAATCGCGCCATCTATATCGTCACTTGTAGCATCACTAATAACAACAAGTGTAGTATCATATTTTATAGCATTATAGTGGCATAATATTATCATTTGTAGCATCATCTATAGCTGCAGTTATAACACAAACCATTACATTCCACACTTAAAAATAAAATTCCCCCTTAAACCCCCTTTGGTTTGGGTGCATATTCACACGGGGGGTGACGTAGGGCAGCGAGAGCCCCTGAAATTATATTATACATGTATAAAATCAACACCATATAGTACGTTGCCTCAAATCTTATAGTATTTTGCAAACTGTATTATACAGTATATCAAAACTTATACATGCATACCCCACAAATGAGGATCTTTATGTACGGTCTAGATCGAGGAATAAGGGGTGAATATGCCTGTCCAACAGCTCTCGTTGCCCGGAGTCACCCTCCGTGTGAATATGCACCCAAACCAAAGGGGGTTTAAGGGGGAATTTTATTTTTAAGTGTGGAATGTAATGGTTTGTGTTATACCTAAAAAAAATTTGGCCCCTTCGGGGCCTTCAACAAACCAAAGGGCCCGAATGTAATGAATTGTATTTATTTTTAAAAAAATTGGCTCTTGATTGCTTATTATAGACCAAGTCGTCGGCATATCTTTTTGAACATGCACGCAACATGGTTTGTATCCTAGGACCTCTTCAACACATTGTACAATATGATACAAGCACCTCTTATATACATTTACGATCTCCTGGGAATCGAACCTGGAGTAACTTAACTGATGATTCATGTTGCCTCTAGCTCTAGATTTTGGCCCACAATATTACCTTGCACATATGTTATCCACAAAGCTTCATATAATTGCGCACAAAAATTATATGTAAATAGCCTGTGGCATATTCCTCTCATACCGAAAAATCTGTTCTAGCCACTCTTTTATCATCATCCCTCTTTAAAAGATTCAAAAGGTGTTCCTTTACTCCTGCAAGTTTATGGGGATCTTTAACAGGCCCACCTGTTACTTCATCTGTGATGTATACTACGCATGCCACACGCATGTTGTGTGTCCAAACTTCTGGAGCTACAACATTGCAGAGCAAGTCTTTTAAGACACCTGAAATTTCCGAAAGCAGACCAGGTCTGTCTCCTGCAGTAACTTCAATAGCTGTATGATGAGCATTTGTATGTGCTCCTACAGTTCGGCCTAAACAGGTCTGAACTTGAGATGCTGGCGAACACTTTAAATCTTGTGTTGCACCCAGAGCCTAATACAACATTAGACCCTTAGTCCAGAAACTAATCCATGCATGCAAAATGGAAAGAAAGGGAGCAAAGGGTACAATTTGGTTTACCTGTTGAATATATATCATGTAACTGTTTTCTGACAAGCCCCCAACTACAAGCAAACACTTGCATTTCTCTCCTCCTTGTAACAATCTCAGTTGATTGCGAATAAAAGAAATGGTCTTTTGCGCTTCAGTGTCAAAAAATTGTTGCACAACTTGTGGAGTTAGATCCAGCTCTTCGTATTCATCGTCCTGTTTGAAGATCAGCTTTGATCGATCGGATGCTTTCCAAGCAGATGCAAGCTTGCAGGGTACGTCCCAACCAATTCCGTCATCTGAGCTGGGGCCTGTCAATTTCTCAATGGATTTACTGATTCGGTCAATAGTGCCTCCGCCTATATCCACAACCATAAACTTATCACCAGATTTTAAAGGAACTTCATGCAATCTTCCCTGGCAATACATAGAAGCGGCTTGTGGTTCAAGAACTATGCGCAGCGGATGTGGGCTGGGGCCAATGTCGCTGCAGTATTTGCCATGGAACATTCCAGCCATTTCGCAGCAGAGTTTCATTCTGTGCTTAGCCTTTTAATCCCACATTGCAGGCACAGTTACACATCACTGAACATTAGACTTTTTCAGATGATTCCCATACCTGTCCTTTATCCATGGCAAATTCAGACATGCATCTTAGGTAGTCAGGCAGATAATCCACAAGGAAGATTTTGCGCATCATAATCAGGCGCTAGCATGAGCTTGAACTTGGTAACAAAATAGCCCACATCGTTTTCCTTCTCAGTGATCTGCAGCGCCTTCTCCTTCTCAGTGATCTGCAGCGCCTTCGTATACTTGACCAAAGCAGGCCATCCCCATCCTTGGAGCTCCAAAGAGCTCCCAGATCCGGCCGCAAAATCCTCAAGCCTGAAGGGTCACGCGTCTCGAATGCCATGTTGCAAAACTTTTCCTGCGGCCTATAATCCAAGCTCCAGCTTCATCCAAGCCCCCCCATAAAATCCTCAACTTTATCATCCTTCCTATCACTCAAGAGCACGCCCTAAACAAACCCTAAAGCCTTAAAGTTTTTGTAGCCCTAAAGTTTTTGTAACTTTAGATTTTTTTTAAGGGTGGAAATCAAAAGAGAAATCACAGTCTCGCAAATCAACGGTTAAAAATTGATGCACTCTAGAAATACTATTTAGTATGCGCACTCGAATACAGCAACAAAATCATAGAAAAACCATATAGAAAAGCGTATAAAATATCAAAAGTTAACCCCCTGTTATAATGCTACATATTATTGTCACCTACAAGATCACATGTATTGTAATAATTACATCATTCGTAATGTCACCACGAGCGCTATAATAGTGTCAGCTATGACATCATCTGTATTGCTATAATTAAATGACTCATAATGTCAACACAAGCGACATCTTTGTATCATCCTTTCTATCATGATTAGTATCAGATATAGCATCATTGACAATGCCACATATAATACCACGTGGAGGTTACGATTATATCATTATTAACGTCAAGTATAATGTCACATATTGTTACGAGTTAGCCCGTAATTGTATCAAATATAATTTCGCAAGTATAATACCATCTCAAATATAATGTCAACAAGGATTCCAGTACCATTTGTACATCATTTATTAAAGCATTGGTTATTTCTATAATATTAAATATTGCAAATAAAAATAATAAGTACAGACAGCTTCTGATTTATAAAACCAAAAGGTTATTGCTCAAGCAAAAAAAATTATATGAAGAAGATTCAAGTATTCCAAACAAACATTTCTCGAAGATCCCAGCACAAAGAATGGAACCTCTGCTGGGTCTTTAATGCAAAAGAATAGCAACAAAATTTCTGCCAACAATGCTTTCTTCCTGACGCATTTGGTGTTTAGTTTTTCTGTACTGCGCGTACTGTAGCTCATTTAGTGTTTAGCTGTTCTTTAACGTCCATAATGTGGGTCATGCATATATGGATCCTTCCAACACTTATCATCTTTCACAGTCTTTTGCCACCGTTGAGAGAAAATAGATAGTTCTACATATGAATGTTGTCAATCCTGCAAAAATCACAGCGCCCAGTCATCTAAAGAAGCTCTTGATTCTATCCACATTAATCTTGCATTGTGCTTGAGACGTAACAAGATTTAAAAAAGTGTATTTTTCTGCCTGCTAGGAACAGAAAAAGAAGACAATGGGGGAATGTGTAAGTTCCTAACCTCTGATCTTGCATCATGGCCAGATACCTGCACAAACTTTAAACCAAGTTAGTAAAAATATAATTAACAAGTACGCATAAAATAGTCTCTTTCACTTTAGACTTAGAACCTCCTAGTCATGGTATTCCGCAATGAGCAATGTACTCACTATCTATTACACATACATGTGTGACCTCTCCCCTGTAGCATTAGCTCAATCATCACTATTGACAATTATTGCTAGCTTATAAGGACTAGAGAAAGCCTTTAACCTGTGCACAATATCCAAGTTTAAAGCCCATGCCCCATCCATGAAGATCATTCTGCACATATAAGGACAACAAAACTGTTATAGATCGACAAACTTCATAGCAATATTTCAATCTTCTTATCTAAATCAACCGCCATGCTACTCGCGTGAAAACAGGAGCCGTGTCCTCAACCCAGCTGACGAATGTCGTGTAAACAACACCCAGGCTGAAATCTGTCTCAAGCAATGTGATGCATGAAGATAAACTCAGGACAGAATTTTTTATTCCAGTTAAGATCATGGCATATTTTATCCAGTGAACTTACATTCTTAACTTACCGCCTTATATGGCATATCTTATTGCCATTCACAAACATGTCTTAACAACACTGTATTATATCCAACGAAATTAATTTTGCTTTGAGTACCTACTTGAATAGCATAGCAACAAGTCTTCAACAGCTTCACTGGTCAGCTTAAATATCTTAGCAGCCATCGTTTTCTTGGGTCCTGCCAATTGCATCCACACAAGGGAAAAAACAGAAAACAAGGCTTACCAGATCCAAATTTACAGTTCCGATCCTAGAATCTCTGCTCCAAAAGATCCAGCGACCATCATGGCAGCCAATCGACCTGCTTAATCCTGTCTGCTCCGGATTTGCTATGTCTACTGTCGAATTGATTGGAGAAGCCAATATGTTCTGCATCGACCAGTCTCGGCTGCATACCCTAACGTCGCCCCTTTCCAATCTTTCTTTTTCGCAATTTAGTTAACCCTAAAGTTTTAATCTTGAACACAAAATGAATTAACATAAACAAAATAAGGGTAAATTATATAAAAATTATAAAAATGCCCCTATATTATCAAATTGTAGTTGTAAATCACATGCATTGGGAATCATTAATAGCAAGAATTTGCAATGATTCATATGATTCCGATATAATTTGTTTGCAGCACGACAGTAGTTTCGGTAGTACCTGAAGTCAATTGGTCAAATAATGGTCCTTATCATTAGGTAGATCAAATCCTCTGTGCGGTGTTATAGAAGGAGCTCAACTATGGATTCGTTGTTATCTGCATAGCGGTCTCATCCAATGGGCCTCCCTCCACATAGGTGAAGTGGACATCAGCACCATATTGAATGAGGACTTTGGCTACGTCATAGTGGACACACAGACAGCCACATACAATGCAAACATGCCTTTATAGATATCTGCCATATTCAGGCTAACTTTGAAAGCTCATCTGCTTTGCCAAACCACACTAGATTGAACATCTTTTTTACTTTAGATCGCCCAACATCTCTGAGGAATTCTAAAAAGAAATCACTTCATAATATATGATGGATTTAGCTTGAAGGCAAAATCTGTTGTATAGGGAGACGGAATAGAATTGGAATCAGCTTTGTTCATGTCCTTATCATAGAAATGGTTTGTAAGTAGTGTGGCTTGTGTAGAAAGTGGCAAGTGCAGACAACTAAAGCTTTTACAATTAGAGGAAAATATAGGGGAATTTTACAATTTTCCCAAAAAATAATCCAAACCTTCAAAATATTATAATACAGTAGCAACGATGCCGAGCGTTCCTGGCCAATTGTTGGAAACCACTTGGAAACTTGTAAGTTTGGGTCATGCTTCAAGTTTGGGTACGATAGAAATGCTTTAAAATCAGGAGGTTTTGTTGTCTTCATCCATCTGATGAATGATAAGCTTCTAGTGCCATGTTTCTTCAACAAAGCTCACATGGTTTTGCCAAACCATTTTTTACGAGCATGTTTGACCAAAGAATATGGTCTTTGAACTTTTATCAAAACCATTATAGAATTTGTCACCATAATATAGCATATGCAAACCCTAGCCAAGGTCATAGGGGCAGCTATCTCTATTCCCAATGCTACCAACCTCCAAAAAACAAATCTATTTGAATGTTCGAAACCCTTCTTTCACAATACCAAATTGAGAAACCCAAAACTAATTGGGTCCTTGCATCCACTACTATTTAAGTCCTGCTCATGCACAGTATATCCCTAAAGGGAATCTCCACGAATCTGTACTTGACTTCCCATAATCATATCATATCATTCAATTTACACGAATCTCACATATCATAATAACAATATAATCAATTCATAATGTATTTTTCACAAATTTTCAAGCTTTTGTTCAAACTCACCACCTCCTCCTCCTCCTCCTCCTTTCTTGTTCTAATAATATTATTTTGTGTACTTTGTCTATGGGAGTTTGAAGAATTACAAATGATATTACAATTGTCATAAGTTTGATTTTGAAACAATATTCACGGTTAGTCTCAAAGCACCAAGTTTGCATAGACCATTAAGTTTATATCACCTTCCAATTCTCAAATAGTTAAGTTAAAACGATATATCCAAAATATCAAGTAACAAAGCATTGAATATGATCATATATCGATTTAGAGCTACAGACCATATGGTATAGAATGATAAAATAATGTCAATAACCACAAACCTTATTTCGATTACTCCAGATAACCTATTTTACAATGCTTCTTTGTTTTATTTACACAGGTCCGGCGGTTCAGCCTTGCCGACCTGTTTGAACTTTCGCTTGGCTTCAAAAGATTGGACCGAGCCCTATATATTAAAATAGAAGTCTTTTATCCTTAATCACAATATCGACCTTAGAATATTTAGGACTATTGTGTCAAATAAATATTCTCAAGGCACTTTTTTTTTTTTTTTTTGAAGAACTGTGTCATCAATATATTAAAAGAATGGTAATGTTACAAAGCAAGTGAGGAGGAAGGAGAACTGCCTCAAAGAGACACTCAAGGCACATTTCTTGACCATTGCTTCTCAGATTTCATGTAAGTTTCATATTCTCTTTATTCTTCTGTATACACAATTTTCTCTGTAACTTAGGAACATCTAGGATCATTCAGATCGAATAAATGTTCCCTTAGTTCAATGAGGCCCAGTCCTGAATATGTCTTCTGAGTTTCTAGCCTTCAAATTCCAACAATTTGATCTGACTCTTTCTTTCACTGCTCATGCACAGTATATCCCTAAAGGGAATCTCCACGAATTTGTACTTGACTTCCCATAATCATATCATATCATTCAATTTACATGAATCTCACATATCATAATAACAACATAATCAATTCCTAATGTATTTTTCACAAATTTTCAAGCTTTTGTTCAAATCCTCCTCCTCCTCCTCCTCCTCCTCCTCCTCCTTTCTTGTTCTAATAATATTATTTTGTGTGCTTTGTCTATGGGAGTTTGAAGAATTACAAATGATATTACAATTGTCATAAGCATTAACACTTGTATTATCATTATCAAAATTACAACAAGTATTGATAGTAAGAGTGATGTGAGTTGTGATGATATCCATAATGCTATTATCGACACATATAGCGTCATATGCTAGCACTGATATAATATTGTCAATATGTGATACTATATATGAAACTATGGGTGATAATGTAACTGCCATAAGCTATAACACTTATATTGTCATTAACATTATTGGAGTAATAAATGATGTTAAAGTTGATGCAATATGTGATATTATTCATGACGCTATTAGTAACACATATATTGTCAGTAAGATATACTGATATAATTGTTGACCGAATTTATGACGATGTTGATGATGCAATAGATGATAGAATCTTATCATTGGTAGTGTCACTGTACTTTGAATATCATTATTTATATCACTTAATACTTTTTGAAATTTTAGGTGATATTAAAGTGATGAAAAATGGCTATCCTCTTGTAGTGAAGCCAACCTTGACCTTTCGGAAGATACCTAACTGGACCAGCATTGCACAGTAGGCAAATAGAACTTGGTTTTTATATATTTTCCCTGCTTGTATTGTCTAGCTGTATGTAGAGCACTGAAGGCAACTTCTCCGTTGCCAGAAGAATCTTGTTCAGTATTGTGACCGTGAGATTAGGATCACTGTGTATATTTGGGTACGTCAAAAATACTCTGCACTTAACCACGCCCTGAAAAACTAAAGCACCAACTAGATGCAACTTCAAGAAGTCAGCTTCATCTAAATCCTTAGGAACATTTATAAAATGAGGAAGGGACGTCTTCTTTTGATCCATGCCATCTACTACCACAGACATGTATTCAAGAGGCCTCTCCAAAGCTTTTTTTCTGTGCTTTGCAAGCTTCTTTCTTTCTAGGGCTTGAGCCTCTCTGTGTTCCTGTAATTGTTGAGTTATTTGATCTGCAACCAAAGACATTTGTCAATATCACAGTCACTTGCTTTGCTATGCGCGCATAGACACAATGACACGTATTTAGTTTCTCGCTATGCGCGCATAGACAAGCGACCAGAAAATAGGAAGCATGCTATGCGCGCATAGACAAGCGACCAGAAAATAGGAAGCATGCTATGCGCGCATAGACAAGCGACCAGAAAATAGGAAGCATGCTATCTTGGCATAGCATATGGCGTCGAAAATAGGAAGCATGCTATGCGCCGCATAGACAAGCGACGACAGAAAATAGGAAGCACGCTATCGCCAAGATAGACCGAGTCCTTGCTATCTGGCGCATAGACAAAAGACAAATCTAGTTAACCTGTGCTACGAGCGCATAGACATGGGAACAGTACTTTGAATCAAAGAACATACTTTTCTCGGGAAGATTCTTTGCCATGGACCTTTTCTCCTTCAATACAGAACATGTAGAACATACTGAGAACCGGTGCCTTTTTGGGATCCTAACAAGATTAAATTCTTGCTTCCACAATCTTAAGAAGTAAGAGTAGGATATGAACGACTGACTTGAAGACTGGAAGAGATCTCTGTACATGATGTAGACTTCTTTCTTGGTAATGCTGCCCGTAAGATGATGAACAGGACTGTTGGGTAGTCGCTCACAGTTTGAGTCAAAGAAGCCCACCAACCATGCTTTTGCTTCCAAGCAGTGCACACCAACTACTTTCTTAGGGTGACAGTAGTCGTCAATGCATGGATTTCTGTCTAACCGTTTTTGTACCCTTGACATGCGACGACTTCCAATAGCATGTATTCTTTTGAAAGCCAGCTGGCAAACAGTTACATTCAAGACGTAGTATGAAAAACCGTCGCCTCGTTCAGGCCTCACGTGATATGCTAGGTAGGATTCCTGGTCACCTTTAGACATAGACAAGAAGGATTGTCTTGTTTGCCTTAAGGACGAAAAAGGGAAGTTCATTATACACTTCTTTTGACAACAAGCCGGGACGCCTTTAGTCGCCTCATGTAAGTTAGTCCCATCAACCGATTTCGCAATACTGTCCTAAATGCCCTTACTGTAGGGTCCCTCTTAAATCTCTTTGCACTGCTGTATGGATTTCTCTGCGTCAAGCTCTGCGGGGCTTCTGTTCTGGCTGGAGCCTATGATAGGTCTTTCTGGAGTACAAACAGGCTCGTCTTCAATAGTTGTGTCGTTGACCTTCTCGCTCTCAACCGAGGAACATGGAAACAATGTTCTAGATTTCCTCCTTAACATTTGTAGGTCATCCTCAGCGACCCTTTGGGTTAACGAGGGGGCCTTTTTCCTTGTTGAAGAGGTCTCTCTACAGAATCAATTATGTTTTGCAAGGAACGGTGCAATTCCTGTAGAGGTGAAGGAGTTTCAAAAATTGAGTGGGTCGTGTGAGTAGGTGAGGCCGAGGAAACATCTTGTCGGAGTGAGGGAGATGGTGTTCTAAACACAGAAGAACGCTGTAGAATGTGTGTTGGTGAAGGAGTTTGAAAGGAGGTAGACCCGCGCATTAACTGTATTGGCGACGGAGAAACAAAGCTTCCAGATGGACTATCACGTAAATCTTCGTCTTCTTTGCTTTTGTCAGGGGTGTCTTTGAACCCGCCTCGAGGCAATAATGTAAGATTCGCAAAGCGGAGATAGAAAACTATTTCTTGAGTGGCTGCCGTCCATGCCGCAAATGGACAAATACACGTTTCGAAACAAACATGCACCACACCTACTATGCATGTACTAAGTAAGGAAGTACACTAACTAATTAAAATAGAAATAATAGTAGCTTGCCTATGCGCGCATAGCCCGGGTGTAAGGTGAACTCTCATTGCCCATGCGCGCATAGACAAGATATCAAAAATTACTGTGAGAGATAAGCCTGTTACCTACTTGACCACAGGGAAGACGTATTAATAACATCTATAGCTCAAGCGAAGGAAGACAAGATAAGATACAAAAGTGTAAAGGAAGAGCGGGGAAGACGAAGAGACTTTGTGTGGGCTTGACACTCCATAAAGGACTGCATGAAATTTACGCTACACTCTTCATGTATAATGTCATAGAGAATATCCAAGTACTAACATAGACAATAAATAGGAAAGAAGGGCACATTTGCATACGGGCCAAAGCTCCCTGGTATTTCGACCTCGCCTTCACACTTACTCCACTTTTTTACCTATCGAATTCTATAAGAAGTCGATAGACAACACGCCAACAAATGGCAGGTGGAAGGTACGTCAAGATCTTAGCTGCTACGTAATTAGCTCACTTTTAATTTTTTTTTGTGCATTATTTGCTTGTTTTGGCTGCCTCCAAAACGATTAAAAATGTCAATTTCTTAAGTATTTCTGGCCTTCTTCCTCGGTTCTAGGTATGTTTTGTTTGGTTTGAGTCTTTTTAAATTAAGCTCGCCTATCTTGCCAAGATAGACACAAAAGCTTTTTCAGAACTTTGCCTATCGCGCCAAGATAGACACAAAGCTTTTTTCAGTAAGCTCTGCCTATGCGCAAGATAGACACAAAGCTTTTTTTTCATAAGCTTTGCCTATCGCGCCGCATAGACACAAAGCTTTTTCCAGAAGCTCTGCCTATCTTATGCGATAGACACAAAGCTTTTTTTCATAAGCTCGCCTGGCGCGCATAGACACAAAGCTTTTTTTATAAGCTCGCCTATATCGCGCCAAGATAGACACAAAGCTTTTTCCATAAGCTTTGCCTATGCGCGCATAGACAGAAAGCTTTTCTTTCGTAGTATGCCTGTCACTATTGAATTGGTTGAATTGGTTGGCTAGGCAAATGATGTCTTTTCTTTACTGTTCTTCATATTTCAGTAAGAAGAGAAACCTTGCACGGGGTAGCCAGGATGATGCAGGTGCATCCTCCCAAAAGGTCGCCAAGAAGAGGAGAACGCCGAAGGATCCAATTCAGGATGTTTCGGCTCCAAGTCAGCAGCATTTTGAGGAGGCCGATGATGGCTCCTATTTTTGTAAGGATCAGCAGTGGTTGCTTGTCAGGGGCACCGGTGAACCAGCAACTGCGCATTTTTTATATTTATACATTTGTTCTGAGACCGGCAAGCAAACACAGGATCTAGAAAGCTTCAGAAGATGTGGCAGGCTTGTAGATGTTGAGCTGTTTGGTATGTACCACATCAAGTGCACGACCACCACCAAGGGCAGTCAACATATATATTCTGTGGATAGTTCATTTTTTAAGCTGAGTTTGTCTTCTCCGGAAGATATGCAAGGCTACATTCAGGCAAGAATGAAGAGTAAAATTGTAAGTGTTATTTTCCTGCACGAAAAGACTTTACCAACATGTTTGGTCTATGACATCATAGGTTTTGTTTGCAGGATCTTCTTTCTATACTAAAAGATCTTCTTTTGACCAAGGATCCTCTGTTAAGTTCAAGCGCACCTCCTACTAAGCTGCTAAAGGATGCCATGCCATCTCCTACCAAGCTAATCCTCCCCAGAATATCAGAAACTGTTGAGTTGCCAACAGTGGATGAAGATGAACCTTCGGAATCCGAATCTGAGGAGGAAGAGTTTGAGGTTGGTGGTGGAGAGGCCAAAAAAAAAGAAAGCCAAAAGAAATTATTACAAGGCAGGCCTGGTGACTGAAACTGCTCCACCAACTACCAAGGCATCAAGAAAAGCCACTAAGGTAACTTTGCCTCCAGCACCGGGTACAAGGATTGCCAGTAAGGAAAAGGACATGGCTTCTAGGAAGCTCGAAGAAATTGAGCTGAGATGTCGTGTGCCTGGGATTATGCACTTGCAGGTTGATTGTGTTAAGTTGTGCCCAAAGGATGAGTCTGGCGAGAGGCCTTTGCAAGTAAGAAAAATTTACTCGGTCATTTATGCGCTCTTAAGGAATTATATAAGGGGACGGACCAAATTTTTCTGACTCCACACATTTGCATTGTTGACCCTTCCCAGTGCAATGAAAGGGATTCTTTTGTAAAGGAAGAGGATGAAAGCTACAAATATTTTGTTTTGGGTGGCACTCACAGCTTCAAGGCGAGGAGGCAGCTTTACAAAGAAACTAAAGAACACTGCTTCTCTCAGATATTTGCATTTGTTTACGTGGGTGTCAGCGACTCGAAGCCAAGTTGTTTGCTATGAGCCACAAGCGTGGACAATGAATATCGGATGAGCATGAGCTTCATAGATAAAATTAAGTTTATGCACAAGGAATACTGAGCTTTTAGGACGGAACACAAAGGTGACAAAGATATAAAGGATGATCAAAACCTATATCGGCTCTTAAAGAGCAAAGGTGCTTCTGAGTCTTTGCTTAACGTGATACAACTCGGTGATGCCAAAGCATCTCTTGTGAAGTACGACAACTACTTCCAACTAGCTTTTCGGCATGGACGTGTAAGATAACTTTCTTCTCCAAGTTCTTTGACCATGCGCGCATAGCCATTCTATTTTCTTACCTTTATTTCTTTCTTGTTCCTTTTTAGGTCTGGGAACTTCAAGAATTTTTTTTTTGATATGTTTGCTGATGGTACACTTTGAAATCTAAAGGGAAGGCGAGAAGGATCCAAAAAGAAAAAAACCGAACACCGCTAAAATGGAAGGACATGGATATCATGGTTTGGCGGGAAATGCAAGGTCTAAAAAATACGTAAAAGGTTTGTGAGGTCTCGCGAGAAGGTGGTGAATGGCCACTTTAGCTTGGAAGAAATGCAGGGTGAATTCAAACAGTAAGTTCTTGCTAGTCCTCGCTGGTAGTTTACGTTCCCGAGTTTTTTAACACTCCTTACTTTTGCAGCCAAAAGGATTGTGCACTCTGTCAGCAGCAACTCATGGTCCACCTTAACTGTGACACCTGGGAAAAAGTTAAAGAATTATACCCTACATGGTCGTCGGATGAAAAGATAAACCAATACGCTTCAAATTTTACAAACTGGATAAAATTTCTTGTTTCCCTACTTATCTTGTTGTCTGCCTATGCGCGCATAGCACTACAAGAAGTCTGTTACTGTGGTGCTATGCGCGCATAGGCTCACACTTTGAACCTTTGTTTTTTTCGTCTTGTTGTAAGTTGTTTTCTTGTTGTGTGGCTATGCGCGCATAGCATTACGAGAAGTTTATTACTGTGGTGCTATGCGCGCATAGGCTAACACTTGAGGAACCTTTGTTTTTTTTCTTACCAAGGCTGTTTTCTTGTTGTATGTCTATGCGCGCATAGCACCACAAGAAGTCCGTTACTATGTTGCTATGCGCGCATAGGAAAACACTTTGAACTTTCGTCTTCTTGTTTGTACTAAAGCTGTGTTCTGTGGTTTTAGAAAAAGAAGGACCCGATGCCGCCAGGGTTTCTTAACATGGTTAGACTTGCTAAGGAAGAGCGCGCAAAGCTTAAGAAGAAGGAAGAAGCTGAGCAAAGTTTTGTACCAACAGAATTTGAAAGGTTTGACATGTTTGGCCAGAATTGTTTATACCAGATATATCATGGAAATTGTGTCAAACTTGACCATACATTGAAACCTGGCAATTATTCTTTATGTATTGCTGATATTCCTTATGGGTTCAAGCTACCTGATAGCCGTGGAGATGATTCTCCATTTACTTATGCTGAATTTGATTCTTTCTTGAGACGTTTCGCCAAAATCAATACTGCACCTCTTTGGAGGATTGTAGTTTTTCATTCAAGTAATCAGGCAGGTATGGTGCAAGCTGCATTGAGAGAGCACTGCAAAGCTGGTTACGAGCCAGCCATTTGGTAAGTTATTTCTTCTTGCTATGTGCGCATAGCACACAATAACTCATTGGTTGCGGTTGCAGGTTGAAGACGAATGTAAGAGGAAATGGCGGTGGTGCAAGGCTTGTAAATGTTTGGGAACAGATGCACATTGGTTACCACAACATTGGTGGGCAGAGAAGCATTTTGCATTATAATACTGCTGGCATGGACTTGCGTAATGCGTTTCAATTCCCAGCAGTCATTCAGAAATTAACAGACCCAGTACACCAGGGTCGTATAGTCAATCCTTATCAGAAGCCTCAACAGCTCATTAATACCCTTTTAGAGATGTTTTCACAGCCAGGTGACTGGGTCGTCGATGCCTTCTCAGGGTCAGGGACCACCTTGGCTTGTGCTTTAAAAAAGGGTCGCAACTACCTTGCAATTGATTTTGATAAGGATTCTGTGGTATATATAAAATCCAGAATAAGTTCCTCGCATGTACCGCCCGATGAAAAAAAGCAGGAGGTTGGCCTTAAGGATAAGGATGGTAATCCCGCAGCTTCAAGCTCAGAGCCTTTGCCGCCACTCACCGGGAACACAAACGATCCGGCAGAGTTCGTCGAGCTTGTTCCTGTGGAAGAGATTCAAAAGGTTGACGAAGAGAAGAATGCCTCAGACACTGAGGAAGATAATCCTGATAGCTCTACTAAGGTTCTCCCTCCTCCAGATTCTGATGATGAACTTCCTCACAAGGAACCTCCTCTTGATATATAGTGTGTGCTAAAAAAATGATTTTTTTTTATGTGCCAATATTATTGTATTATATTATTGAAATATAACTTTATTGTCTATGCGCGCATAGACTTCCTTCCTTCCCTTTGTATTTTGTTTCGTAAGAAAGTGCATTTTCTTAGTATGTCTTAACACAAAATCTGTCGCCCGCTTCTAAAATGGCCATATTTGTAATGCAACTTTTTTTTTTATAGTTGTTTTTTTTTTAATGGTCAAAACTGCCGAATTTACGTTTTTTGGAAAAAGGAATCTGCAATTGCACCACAGGTCATTAGTGCGTTTGCACCGTCACCTTGTTTACACTACACTACACTACACTACACTACACTACACTACACTACACAACACATCACACCATTGCACTACAGAGAAGAGGTGTGAAAACATCCAAATAATTATCGTTAATCTAGAAAGAGCATATTTTAAGTATCATAGCCATTATTGTGTAACACTTTGTCCAATCTAACTGCCCAATCTTTAATGTCGTAGACCGTTTTGTTCAAGCTTTTAATCGTCTCAAACCTACGGGAGATCCATCAACAAAATAGATTTGAAATTATTGGCAAATAATTGACCAGTAGTTGACACATGGGGATCGATGCTCGCTCTTGATGCCTCTCCTGTCCCATGGAAATCATATGTTAATTTGGAAGAGCCAAAAGCACAACCACTTCCCCAAGGCCACTTTTAAAAATAAAAGAAGAAATAACTTCATCCAGATTCAATGACTATGGTTTAATATTTGAGGCACAATATCATAATGATACTAGTTTAAACACAAGATACAACCATTCAGGTCCTTTGTGTGCCATGGTCAAGCCCCATTCAGGTCCTTTGTGTGCCAATGGCAAGCCTTGCTCTGTTAATTCTGTTCCTTCAAATTTTTAGCATAGCTTGATTCTTGCACTTTCAGCAAATTTTTGAGCATTTTAACCACTGTATTGGAGGTTTTATTCTTTTGGGCATGGTTGAATTTGTGGTTTTTAATATCAATTTAGAGCAAGTTACTCTTTTGTGGTTGTCAACACATTCTAACAAATTCCTATGAAATCTCGGCATTTGGTTTATGGAGCTGATGCTATAAATGCATATCCTACAAAAGAGGAGGGGCTACTATAACAATAACTTCTGCTAATACAACAATTGCTTTTGGCTCTATCGAACTCTAATATGTATCGTGGAAACTAGAGTTTGTTGCAATGGCTATGATTTTTATATTATACATTTCTGTATTATTATTGTAGTTGTAAATGCAATTTGCAATGTCACATGTTCTATACTTCTCCTTTGGCCTCATTGTAAAGATTACATGCAAAGAAGTCTTAGTTGACCACTTCCACACAGTACAAATATTCTTTGGTGGCTTTGCCTTTTCCACAATGGATTATTGTATTGAAAAGTTATTTTGAGTATCATCATTTAAGATTCTCAATCTCAAAAAAGGAAATGGCGAATCATATTGTTGTATGATTATACTCGTGATCATCTTTCGGGCCAAACTGCAATTCAAAAAGCATGATTTGACTCTAAGTTAACTGGGAAATTGACCTGGAGTTTGGAGGTCTGCACCCTCTACACATCACTTAGATTCGGCCCTCAGAAGTGCATAGGGCACCGGCAAATGTATTTGTTAGTAAGATAATCATTGAATCTATATTATGAGTTCTCATAAAGTATAATGTATGCTAACGGATGAGGAATTTGCACAATATTGCATCATTTAAGTTATCATCTTACTAACAGACATATAAAAATTCCTCCCCAATCCATGCCTATTTTTAATTGTTCATTGTACAAATGGCTTCAAGAGCAAAGATGTCTCTTGCACAATGGATTCCTTTTGCCACAATGGATTTTTGTATTGATGCGATTCGAATTAGTCCAAATAGGAAAATGTATGAAAATGTCCAAAAATAAATATTGTTCACCCAAAAAGGAGATATTTTAGGTGTCATAGCCATTGTTACGTGACATAATTATCCAATACAATTTAACTTCCCAATCTTTTATGTCGCAAACCGTATTGTTGTATAGTCAACAAATTTTCAATATTTTTTAAATAATGCCATCATCTCTTCGCTTTAAATTAAACTACATAATATCTAACAACGAAATAAATTTGAAAGAGCAAATACATTTAGTAATTCTACGTTAAGACTTAATCATCTCCAACATATCATTCTACCAATAAAACAACACATTGTTCTCATGAAATCATTGGCGAACATGCATATTCTCCAAGTGCCCATAGTAACATCCTTAAGTTGCCAACCGTACATCATGTATCGCCCAAAAGGGTAGACCAAACTTCTACCAAGACTAAAAGGTTAAGCCAAGTTCACTATCCTCATCTTTCATGTCAGTTTGGTAGAGCGTTGATTAGAACTTAGTTGGCAATTTGACCATACGTCAACCGAAAGCTTGACCTGGAGTTTGATTAGATGTTCAACCACAAATTTGGCAAGTATTTCACCAGAACTTGAGCAATAGTTCGCCTAAGGAGTTAATCAACTAACTGACCAACGATTTCACTACGCTTCATGAGGATATCACATGAGAGATTTTACCTAGGGGCTTCACCAAATATTTGACCAGTTGTTTCATTAGGCTTCACTTAAATTTGGGCCCCAAGGGTGCATAGGGTGTCGGCGAAGTATATTTATCTCAAGTGAATGTAAAAAATTTCTACAACTACTAGCGGTAACTTAACCCTTTTCAAACATCTTTTCATATATCATTTCAAACATATATCTCTGAAGGAGGTCCCACTCCCATATCCAAATTAGCAACTCAACCTTTTTTTGCCATATTCCAAAACCTTGGTAAGTTTATGGTTGTTCCAAAAAGTCATCTATCACCATCTCACCCAACCCCTTGCTCAAGGGTCTTCCCCTCTCCTCCTTTTGAATTGTATAAAGACTTGTTTTCTGACCAGTAAGCTTGGTTTATGGTAAGTTGTATAAAAGTTCTTTGCCTAGATTATTGCCAGAGTTATTAGTTTCATTGGTGACTCATTAGTTACTCGTCATTGTTACATTCCAAAATTTCAAAATAATCAAATAAAATGTTCTTGCTTGGGGATGAGACACAGATGGAAAGTTTTTTGAAAGAATGCAAAAAGGCAAAGTAGAATATTCTACATACTCAGATGCTCACGAGCAAGTAGCTCACTTCAAAAATAGAAAATATTTGAAATTTTATAAACAATCAAAATAAAATATTTTTAGAATGTTCTAGATGCTTATGGATAGGCATCTCAGTCTAAAAATAGGAAGTTTTAAAAATTTTGCAAGCTTAGTTCAAATGTTAGAAACCGTAGGATCACTGCATAACGCAAATGTTAGAAACCTTGCTACTCACCTGCCCCACTTTACACCACCCCAATGATGGCGTAACTTTTGTATGTGTGCGTGCGTGCGTGCGTGCGTGTAAAATGTTTTACTGGTTATAAACAAGTGTAATTGTTGAGTTGCACATTTTATTTCGGTTAATTTTGTTAAATCAATGCTCAAATGGAACTCGACCACTCACACCGTGCGCCTGGAACACATGCAAACTTTTCGAATTGGCCTCTGGTGCATGGTCAGAGGGGTCGACCTCAACGCTACCTACTCCAAAACTAGAAAATGAAGGTGAATTCTAGCTCCACTCTTGAGTAGAGCAAGAAAATGACATGATTTCAACAAATTGGCACCAGACCTCCACCATTCACACCATGTGCCTGGGCCACATTTTAACTTTTTAGATTGCCAACCTCCATAACTAGTCGAAAACAACTCCAAATTGGTTGAAATTTGGTGCAATAGGATCATTAGAGAGTCTTCTGCTTGACTATGACTTCAAAATACCCAAGAAACACCTGGCCATACCTGAAAATGGCAAAAATTTATCAACCCTAGAATTTTCCAATTATGGTTTGACTATAAATATAAGTGTACCACTTATTGCCACCTCACAAATTTGCTCCTCGCTCCACAATGATTTTCTAGCTTCCTAGGGTGCTCATACTTCTGTTTAACATCGACAGCTTGCATAGCATCATGGCAACCTCACCATTCAGGTGATGGTACAATGCCACTCCCCGTATAGCCGAGGTAAATCTCGATTCTGTCTTTTCAGTTTTCCAAAAGGAATTTGATCAACCACAATAGCAGCCAATCCTTTTTATCAGCAGTTCATGCAAGAATTCCAGCAAAACGCAGGTCCTACTTTGCAAGAAGCACTTCCCTGCGTGGGATACTTCGTACCAAAGATGCATCTTCAAGCCACCTTAAGCCATGTACTCAATATTGCTAAATTGCTAGAGAATAGAGCCTCATGCTTACCAGACTACATGACCATGACTGTGAGCAGGAGAAAAATACTTCTTTTACACAACTGCTTTAGCCATTTCCTATTCCATAAGGCCTAGACAGAAATAGGGTAACCTTCCATTCAACCCTTGAATGTAGAACCCCTTGATTCCACTGCAGAAGATCGTCTACTCCTGGAGTATGACTACTTGGCACTGGAGGAAGAAGAGGCTCAGGAGAAGGACTATGACAACGTCGAGGACCTCATCGATGTAAACCCTGCCGAAGATCAGCGGCAAGCAGAGCAGAAAATTCACCGCTTTGACGCTGACTTGCAGACGATGCATATAACCCCACCACTCGGGTTAGGAATCACAAGCTTAACCCCCATCATCATCGGAGGAGTATCTTCTCCTCTACGACATCAAGAACCTTCCAGAGTAAGAGATTGGGAATACCGAGTGGATGAAATCCTACACCTCCTAAGGCAGCAATCAGACCTCGACGACTTCATCAATCGAGATATAGAGGGTTTTCACATCGACATACGCGAGGGGGAGACATACAAATGTCAAATCATCATGGACCTTAAGGCCTATAGCAGGATTCGTCAGACAATGAACCACCAAGAATTGCCATCAGAAGAAGAATGCATAGCAATTCAGGAACGAATGTGTATCAGAGAGAAGACAACAAGTGCACTTCAACCTAGTTCTTCCTCAACAGCACAGCCTCCAGCTCTACAATGGGATCAGTCAAACTGACCAATTACAGATCCCTAGTGGCCGATCATAAGGAGATAATGACAGTCCAATTGGACGAGTACGCAAACACCGGACCAACATGGGAGCACAAACATTATCACGACAATAAGGACAAGATGGCAGGGTCATTCAGCCTGCGTGGGGAGGAAGCCTGCTTTATGCTCATTGCACTCTCGGGCTTTGCCAGACATGCGAGATTTCATTACAATATTGACCATGTTATTTTGGTGAAGAGATCATTAGCATTGGGCACATTCGATTTCGCAGTTCCTCACCTTCGACAAGGAAGATTTTTCGAATTCCAGTCTCCAGAGCGTGCGTTGCTCAAGCGTCCGACCCATTCCAGCGCGCCGGCAGTAATGAAGCTCGTGTTCTGAAGCAGACCTTCAAGACTCAAGCATCTCAACACATTCCGACAGCATGGACACATTTTGAGGACTGCTTGCATCCGGTGAGTGGGTTGTTTGATAGTCAATGCTTGCATTTCGTCAGGCTTTAGGCCAGAACTGCATCTATCCTTAGCCATAGATGACCTTTAGATCCTGAGATTCCAAACCGTTAATAAATGAACATGATATATATGTTAGAGTAGATCGGCTAGATCTGTTCATGATTATTCAGATTATTGGCTTCTGTTTGGAATGCTCTATGCACATTCCATTGGAAAGGGGCTAGAGATCCAGAGCCTTTATAGATTGATGATTCTAGTTTAGCCATATTAATTCCCAATTAATGCAGCCTGTGCATAGGAGCCTGGCTGGCTCTAGGTGGTGGGGTAGACCGGCTCACAAGGAAGGCTTGTCTGTCTACAATTGATGCCTCTAGTACATAGCGATGGCTGAGGAACATTATGGGCACACGAAATTCAATCATAGTGGGAGCCAACTGCAATTAGTGAGATTGGTGAAAATGATCGAAAATACCATGACCTCCCTTTGTTTAAAACTGAAAAGCCATGCAACATGCTAGCTTATAAATTATACAGATTTTTGTCGGAACCTGATATTAGGATCCCAACAAATGGACTATGATGATGTATTTACAAAGTTGATCAGAAAATTTTTTGGCGCATAACCGGCATCTTCCCTTTGCTTAAATTTGAAAGGCATGCAACATGCGAACTTATAAATTATACATCTAATATGGTAACAAGACGAAAGTTTGTTATGCCACTGAGTGTGGGCAAGGTATGGAATCGACGCCGCCTGGGTGATGCGTAGCTTCAGTGGGGTTCAAGTCATGTATGGGCATGACACCCTCTAGCTCACTGTAGTCCGCGTAGACCTTCTGGAGGGGAGTGATCCCCTCTTGCCTCATCGAGACTGGGTGAGATGCAACCCAAGAGTAGTCACTCTGACTATGCACCTCGCATGCTACGGTCAATCCTTAAGATTTATCAGCCTATCTGTGGAGTATGCACAGATCATCTATATCACTTTAGTATCATTTTTTTATCGTTGATGTTTTTATTGATAATTTGAGACTCTTAGATTATGGAAGATTCATAAAATCTTTCACATCCAAGGCCAGCCTATTCTCTTCCCTAAAAACTCTTGCACAGACTAATGGTGCAATGATGGTGTAAACCAATGGTTTGAGCCTTGAGAACCATTGTCCAATCAACCAAAAGTAACAAAGCATGTCAGAAACCCCAGGCCGCAAAGGCCTTACCAGGCCCCTCACCGACCACACAAGAACTCTATTGAATGAGACCTGAATGCGCTTCAATCTGGCTCAATTTCGACCTGAATAGATTTGAAACAGTCGGCTACTCTGGCGGCCAAGGCCATGAATTTTCGACGAAACCAAACAAGCCTATAAAGCGGCCATTCCTTGTCCCAAACCCTATTTCTCCCTCATACCCACAAATCTGGCAAAAACTTGATACTAGAGCAGAATAATAGTCCCAACCATTGTGAGAATACCCTCCCGCAATATGAAACTAATTGTGAAAACTTTATGACGTGTATAATAGGATGGAGGGAAGGTCTACAACTTGCAAGTTGTGAAATATAAAATGTTGGATGCCTTCAGGAGCGCATGCAAAGATACCAGGTATGATTTCAATTTCTTGGCCATGTCCAAATGCTGGTGTTTGATTCCCAAGGAGCCATTTGCTGGTAACCTTTTTGATTGCTTAGGAAGTCGTATTTTCGTAATCATTAAGATTAATCATTCTATATTTATTGAATGGGTTTATTTTTTTGGCACATTTTTGCACCGTTGGTATTCCAGTTTTAGGGTTCCTATAATAGCAGCTAGGATTTACCTATAAAGCAGGAGTTCTTGATTTTAATGGCATTTGATTGGATGGCTAACATTGGTTGGATCATAATAACTTGCGATAGCTATGATTTAGGGGGGTGCTCTTCTTTCACCCACTCCCCTTCAATGGCCTACCTTTTGCCCCTTAATGGCCCACT
Organism: Isoetes taiwanensis; assembly: GCA_021234155.1. Lineage (NCBI taxonomy): Eukaryota > Viridiplantae > Streptophyta > Lycopodiopsida > Isoetales > Isoetaceae > Isoetes > Isoetes taiwanensis. The sequence goes on along the minus strand of JAJEKV010000005.1, from coordinate 11,936,466 downwards.
TTTTACCCTTTGATAACTCACTTTTGCCCTTTAATAGCCCACTTTAAGAACTATTAAAAATTGAGCTAAATGCATGGTCTATTGATGGGCACTTGTGGTCCAATGAAGGTCAATTGCGAGTATTTCATGGTCCATTGGAGGACTTTTGGTGGCCCATTGAAGAGAAGGATAACCCTCCCCACGAGTGGATTATGGCAAATAACCCTCGAGGCCGGCAGAGGGTTATTGCCATGATTCACGAGAGGGGAGGGTTGGCCTCCCTTAAACCTTGGTCCGAGCAGGTTCTATTAGCAGAAATGGGTCAACTATGGAAAAAAATGATAGAAGCAAGGAACAAGAACAAATGACAGAACCAAAAATCCAATGCAATATGACAGGATCTTCCAACTTAAATATGTATATATTAGAAGGCTCTGAGAATGAGAAAAAAACTGGAGATTCTCTTGGCTTAAATTATGAGAACAGAAACAGAGGATCTGGGCTTAAACGATGACAATACAAGGGATTTGTCCATAGCTGGGAGAGCAGACTCTTTTATCCCGAGAAAGCTTTTGCAGAGCCAAATCATATCTTAATAATCGTTAGGCTTAGCCCAACAACTGCTAGAATTCAACCGTTCGGAAGAAACAGATTTTGGAACCCTGTTCGGAAGAAACAGAAGTCCAACGGTGCGGAGTGGTCGGATGAGAAGAACCTGCAAGGACTAAGGTTTAAGGGCATTTGGGTGTCTATTGGTGTCAGAATTACCATGCAACTTAAAATCTTTATAGCAACCTTATCGAAACAACTTGTGCTTAGTATCAATTGAAAGCTAAACATTGAAATTTCATAATGTTATCTCAAAAATAGGAGATTAAAAAAATAAACGCATCATAAAAAAGTTTTTTTTTTCCCTTAAAGTTATGGGCATCCTCCCCTAAAAAAAAGGGACCATGCGACGACCCTACACGTTTCTGAGGGCTATCCTTTGGACAAATAGTGGCCAATGAAAGAGCCCATTTATTTTATACCCAGATATACTACTCCAGCTCCGGCTGTGACAATGGCAGCGCCTTCCTCAGCAATGGCTGCAACTCTCCACACTGCTGCTATGGCGGCCTGCCCTTCCATGCACCTTAAGCCAGCCATAGCTGGGGGGCTTGATCGATCAAAATTTATGGGTTCAAATCTGGTGTGCATGAGAGTCAAACAGAGGCATATGCGCGCTGGAAGCTTGCGCATTTTTGCAGCCACCAAGAAGGCAGTTGCAGTTCTTAAGGGAACTTCAAATGTGGAAGGTGTAGTAGAATTGGAGCAAGCGGATGATGGTAGGTACTTGCTCCCACACTGTTTAATGCCATTCCACTATTTCAATTTCTTTAGGTCATGCGGTTTGTCAAAGTCCATTTGCCTGCAAAGTAGTCAGTAATCTAAAGGATATTAAGTCTTCAATTTGAAGCAAGGGTAAAACAATGCATGCAGTTTAATGAATGACTATATAATTAACTATCTTCTTGCCTTTGTCAACTTCAGGGGTAATGTCTGGGCTTAGCATTATCTTGAAAAGAGCATCGAACCAAATCTAAAGAGATAAAAGATAAACAGTTGAAGTGTATTGGTTGGCACTGAGTCAAAACCTTATGTAGCTACCATGAAATCGTCTCCATTAGTAAGGGATATCACTTTTTAAGGTGTTAATTTGTGTTCATGTCTATTTTAAGGGCCCACTACGGTGAATGTAAAAATCACAGGACTAGCTCCAGGGAAGCACGGCTTTCATCTTGTAAGCCAATTTTCTTCTTATACCCTTTTGGGGCCTCAATGCTAGAATTTATTCCATTAGCTACTAATGAATGTTCAATTTTGTGTTCCAGCATGAATTTGGTGATACTACAAATGGATGTATTTCTACAGGTGAGCTAGAAGCATGGATTAATGAAGGATTCATTTTTGGAATGTATATTTTTTATCCAGTTATAATGCATGATTGATTATTGCCTTACAGGGCCACATTTTAACCCTAAGGGTCTTACTCATGGTGCACCTGAGGATGAAGTTCGCCATGCTGGAGATCTTGGAAATATTGTTGCAGGGCTTGATGGTAATCTCTAATGTCTTGCCTGGCAACTTGAGAATAGGATTAAAGTCTTTTCTTACTTTCCTTGTTACAGGAGTTGCTGAAGCAGTCATCACAGATAGCCAGGTCAGAGGATGATACTGCATGTTACTTGAGATCCATTTGTAACATGTAACTAAGCTTCCAATTTGTTCAGATACCATTATCAGGGCCCAACTCAGTCATTGGTCGTGCATTTGTAGTTCATGAACTAGAAGATGATCTCGGCAAAGGTATGTTGTAATATCATCTAATAGACTTTAGGAATAACAACTGCAGCATGATAAATAACAAGTTCTACATTGACCAGGTGGTCATGAACTGAGCTTGTCAACAGGCAATGCTGGGGGACGTCTTGCATGCGGTAAACTCTTAAAACCTGTTTTTGCAGCTCCTTTTATGCACAATGCTTCATAAAAACTAATGTGGGATTTCACTTGCAGGTGTGGTAGGATTGACGCCAAATTAGAGGTGTCACCGACGCCAAATTGCTTTGGACTCGCCAATTTTGACATTAATATGCCTTTTGCAAGCGTTCTTGTCAATGTCATGTGTTTGAGCATCAGGATCCCTGTGCTTGGCTCATCTGCTCATTTGGTTTGCCAAAATTCCCTTGATGCACATTGGCTCCTTTGTCATGCACATGTAATTTGTAATAAACCAGTGTAATTCGTAATAAAACCAACGTATGAAGGAATGCATGGGTAAGGCCACAATCAAAGATTCAGCAAAATTAAGCAATATACTATAATTACAAGCAATAAAGTGAGGAAAAATAAAATATATATTACTTGTGACGTGAGTAGAAAGGGTAGGGAAGGCATTCTCGCACCCTACTTGCTACACTGGATTTAGCAACTCGCAGTCCCAGTTATTTGCTAAATTTGGTTGCACCTACAGACAGAGGATTTAGCAGCTTGCTGGGACTGCCGGAATGCATAATTCCTTTTTTGCTGACCTCAAGCAAACTTATTTAATTCTACATGTTTTTGAAGGCCACGACTGATTTTGGATCAAGAATGTGAAATGCGCCTCTAGAACTTATAGTTTCATGGGGGGAGGATTAACAAGAGCATTGGCAGGCAAAATTTGTTCCAGGAGGAAGACATAATAAATAGAGAGGTCTTCCGAGTTTGCTCCATGAGTTGAATGGGTTTATCATCGGAAAGAGAATCTTGTCAATGGATTTCAGCCCATTCAAGGAAAAAGCAATAAATTCAACTAGGCCAATTTCCTGAACAAGGCTAGTTCCTAGCTCAAGGAATTTCTCATGATGACGGCGAAACATGCAGGGAAAGTTTGTAAACTGGTCCCAAAACAGGAACCTATTATCTCTAAATCCATCATCATCCCAAAGATCCTGGCCCGAAGACCTGGGAATATCCCAAATGGGACGAAGTTTTCGCTCCAGATGGTTGTCCATATAAAATACGTCACAAAACCTAGGTTTACATGCACAATACACAATGGTTTCTCAAACCAAGAGGATTTGAACCTCTATGTTTCCTCGGCATTATAAAAGCACAACTGGAAAACATACAAAATTGTTGCCCCTTGGGAATCAAACCTAAATACGTAAAAACAAGTTATGTGACATTCTGCCTTTACATGCCATTCCTGGCATGTCAGCAGGAAAACTCGCGGCAGCGCTGTCGCCTGTTTCCATGCCAGGAATGGCATGTAAAGAGCCATTCCTGTATACGTAAAAACAAGTTATGTGACATTCTGCCTGTTCTTCCAATAAGATCCGGCCACGTGGCATCGATTCTAACACTGAATGTTAACAAAAAAATTTCTTGTCTGCGGCACTTTTGCCGCTTTCTCTCTTGACCTTCTCGCAACGATTCTCAATGAAGATTGTCTTTGTTCTAGACGCACGCCCCATTGTTCAGTAAATTTCGGACAAATGATTCTATAGAGAAGGTGAGATCTACCAGCATTTTTAAGGGGTTTTTTGGTCGCAGAATATCACATAACTTTTTTTCACGTTACAAAAATGTTGCTTTAGGCAACATTTGTCAAGGTTGCACCAAGAAAGGGAGAGAAGGGGATGCACACCAATATCCGAGAGCGCAAGCTCCCAAAACAAAGGCAAAAAGGAATTGTATTGAATGTATGTGAGAATACAAGATATACAAAGGGGCAGGCAATATTAATGGCTCCCGTCACCAACCACTCCTAATTATGCCGTAGCTAATTATGACAAGTGGTGGGCCGTTGCTAGACTCTGATAAGGTGCTTTTTATGTGTCTTTGTAAGTCTTGCCGTAAGTCGATACATCACGTCTAGCAGCAAGATGGTGATCTCGATATCATATATCTCGACACTCCTCCTTGATGAGAGGTCACCATCTCCATGCTCAACCTCCTCCTCCTGGAGATGAGATCTGGAATCTGTCAAGACCAATACCAAGTCGATGTCGCTCAAAGAGCTCACGAGCCAAAGGCTTAGTCAAGAGATCTGCGGTATTGTCCCGTGTAGGAACATGCTCAATCGAACACCCGCTTATCGCCCACAAGGTCCCTTACAAAATGATAATGCTTGGGAACATGCTTAGATTTTGGATGTCGAACTTCAGAGGAGCACCAATCAATGCCACCTTTGTTATCCATGAGCATCCTTGCTGATCCAGGAGTGCGTTGCCCAATGCCGGCAAGAAAGTCCTCGAAACTAATGATCTCACGCGTAACGGCTTTGTAGATGCCGCAACATATACCGCTTCAGTGGATAAAAAGAGACATGCCCTTGTTTCTTGCTGATCCAAGCAATGGCAAAGATTGGCAAGCGAGAAAAACAAATGCCGGATGTGGACTCGAGTTGTCTAGCACATCGCTAAGTGAGGAATCACTATATGTCGAAGAATGAAAAGCATCACTATTGCCTGCGATATATGTAAGGCCATAATCAGTGCCCTTTAAGTAGCGGAGAATGTGCTTGGCCATTTCCCAATGCTTATGACCTGGATTTGCTGAAAATTGGATGAGAGCTATAACAGCAAATGCAATATCGGGTCTGGTGCAAACCATGCAATACATGAGGTCGCCAATCAATTGCCGAAATGGAACTTTTGCCATAGAAAGAAAGATTCAAAGATCGATTGTGGACAATCTTTCTTAGTGAGAAGAGTACGGAGTCATAGGAACTTTAGATGGATTGCAATCAGCCATGCCAAAGCGCTCAAGCATTTCTTCAATGTACTTATTTTGAGAGATATGAAGAATCCCATTTTTCCGGTCTCTTGCAATTTGCAAACCCAAACAATAGCGAGCTTCACCCAAGTCCACCATTGGAAACTTAGCAGCAAGCTTTGTCTTGAATTCAACAATGTGCTCATTATTATTGCCTATGAGCAAGGAATCATCCACATACAAAGCAATGATGAGTAAGAACTTGCCTTGACGACGGATGTAGACATTAGAATCAGCCTCAATAGGCTGGAATCCTTGGTCTTTGAAGAAAGAATCTATGGTTTTGTACCAAGCACGTGATGCTTGCTTTAACCCATAAAGTGCCTTCGTCAATTTGCATACTAAATGCTCAGCACCAGCTTTGACATAACCCTGAGGTTGCTTCATATATATTTCTTCATCAAGTTTGCCATTAAGAAATGCTGTTTTGACATCTGTTTGATGAACCTCAAGATTATAATGAGCAGCAAATGCAAGAAGAATGCGAATGCTCATCATCTTGACCACTGGAGAAAATGTTTCCAAGTAATCAATGCCATATTGCTGGCTTGAAACCCTGCGGCAACCAAGCGTGCTTTGTAGCTGCTGATGGTGCCATCAGGATGGAGCTTGCATTTGTAGACCCATTTGTTACCAACGACCTTCCGATCATGAGGAAGAGGAACCAAATCCCAAGTGCCATTTTGAACAATAGAATCCATTTCGTGGTCCATGGCCCTTCGCCAATGAGGTGCAAAGAAAGACATGAAATAGCTTCACGATAGCTGGTGGGTTCACCGATAATAGCAAAGCACCACAAAACTCCATAATCTTTGGGCATAATTCGATAGAAAGCAAACCTTTGAGGAGGAAAACGTTTCCTTTTACCTCGACCAAGTTCTTCTTCAACTCCTCCTTGATCAGGAGGATCAAAATCACCTCCTGGATCTGATGGGTCAAGATCTCCTCCTTGATTGGATGTGTCAAGATCTGCACCGTGATCAGGAAACAGGGGTGCTGTAAGCACCGCGCAGTCTTTGGGACCGTGCGGTCTTTGGGGCTGGCTGCAGTCTTTGGAATATCAGAAATTGAGTCCGATGGTTTGGAAGCTATGGCGTCATCTGTTATCCAGGCAGAGATATCAATAAATTCCACATTAGGAGTTTTTGAACCTTGCTGAAATGCCGAAACATCTTCATGGAAAATAACATCCCGACTAACACAAAGCTTCTTAGTATCCGGATCAATCAGCCTATAACCATGCTTGCACTGGTCAGAAAAACCCACAAAAATCATTTTCTTGCTGGTATGCTCAAGTTTCTTGCGATTTGCTTTGGGAATAAGCATAAAGGCAGCACATCCAAAGACACGCAAGTGAGACAAATTTGGCTTTATGCCAGTGAAAGCTTGTTCAGGAGTCTGATTTTTCACCGCAACAGTGGGCAATCTATTGAGTAGGTAGACTGAATACCTTACTGCTTCAGCCCAAAATTGAATGGGTGCTGAGGATTGAGCGAGCAAGCAACGTGCCATGTCAACAATGCTGCGATTCTTCCGTTCAGCAACGCCGTTATGTTGTGGAGTATGAGGCTCGGTAAGTTGGCGCTCAATACCATGATCAGCACAAAAATGATTGAATGCTTGACTGGTAAATTCTCCACCATTATCAGATCTGAGCTTCTTAATCCGATGGGCTACTTGATTCTCAACAAGCGCTTTCCATTCTTGGAAATGGGCAAATGCATCAGATTTCCGCTTCAAGAAATAGACCCATGTTTTCCTGCTCAAATCATCAATGAATGTCAGAAAATAATAAGCACCCGAGAGAGAAGGAACATGAGTTGGACCACAAAGATCCGTATGTACTAGTTCAAGAAGAGCAGTAGCACGAGATCCAATCAGAGTAAAAGATCTGCGGTGTTGTTTGCCCAATGCACAAGCCTCACAACTTGCAAGAGTAGGGTGCTGATGAAGATCAAAACCGTCTACAAGTTGGGGCAGCTGGTTGAGTGCTTTCAGACTGATGTGTCCAAGCCTCTTATGCCACAGATCACAGGTACCATTACCAGCAGCTACAAGAACAACTTGGTCAGCATATTCTTGGCCCAAATGGTAGAGATTACCCGTACGAATAGCACGAGCAAGGTTCTTTCCTGTAACTTTGCTGTGAACAATGCAGTCATCACTATCAAAGATAACTCTTGTGCCCATATCAGTAAGACGTGCAACAGAAATCAGATCTTTACGCAAAGTAGGAGCATACATTACCCCTTTTAGAGTGAAATTACCAAGACTTGTGGGTACTTGAATGTCACCCATTCCGCAGATTTGATGCTCACTATTGTCGCCGATTTGAACAATGTGATTGGAAGAGGTAGGTCTGAAACTTTCAAACCAATCTTTGTGCCAACTAATATGAGCTGTAGCACTAGAATCCATGATGAATTTGATAGAGCGAGGGGCTGCCACTTGTTTACAAAGATAGACATAATCCGGGCTGCAAGGAACCACATTGGCTACGCTTACTTCTTCAACAATTTGGGCCACATTGGCTGAAGCTTTGTTTGTCTCCAAAGCTTTTAGTTTGTGCTCAAGATCCTTCATCTTCTTCCTACATTCTGCTGCGGTATGATTGCCTTTCTTGCAATAGTCACAAACCCTCTGCTTGATGTTTGTGCGGCCTTTGTCGGCAAGACTTTGAAGGCATTGCCAAGCATGTTATTCTTCTTTTTCTTAGCTTTTTCATTACCTTTTGCATAGGATTTAGGCTCAGAATGACCTGCAAAGAAAGCATTGTGCTCGTCTTTGATAATCCCAGCATCTTTCCTCATCATAATCTCCTCCTTGACGGAAGTGATTGCACGATTGAGATCCATGTCGGCAATTTGCATGAGATTGCTGCGCAAAGCATGGAAAGAATTGGGTAAGGATCTAAGAAAGAAGAATAATTGCAATGAAGGAGAGATCTTATTCTCTTTCTCGAGAGGCTTCAATGCCGAAAGGTGTTCTTCATGCGGTCTGCGAATTTGTCAAGACTCTCGGTCTCTTCCCAAAAGATATTCACCACTTGAAAGATACAAATGCTCAACGTGTATGGGTCTTCTTTTCATGCTCTTGGATGAGAGCATTCCATAAATCATGGCTGTTCTCCTTCTGAAACCTCATCAAGAAGAGATTCAAAGAATGTAAAGCCCAATCGTAGCCATAGCCTTGTCATCCCTGGCCGCCAAGCATCAAGAATGATTTATTCTTGCCATCCGATGCAAGCTCGGTCTTTGGTTCTTGGCCACTAACAATTCCCCAGACTCCTTCAGCCTTAAGAATGAGAGTCATTCTTCTCTTCCATTGCTGGAAACCTGTGCCATCGAAGATTTGAATCACACGACCGCCAGGATAGGTAATCTGGTTGTAGCTTGCATCCTTCTCCATTGCTGTGTTGATCTTGAATCAATCTCAGCACACCTAGAGCTCTGATACCATGTCAAGGTTGCACCAAGAAAGGGAGAGAAGGGGATGCACACCAATATCCGAGAGCGCAAGCTCCCAAAACAAAGGCAAAAAGGAATTGTATTGAATGTATGTGAGAATACAAGATATACAAAGGGGCAGGCAATATTAATTGCTCCCGTCACCAACCACTCCTAATTATGCCGTAGCTAATTATGACAAGTGGTGGGCCGTTGCTAGACTCTGATAAGGTGCTTTATGTGCTGAGTGCTGTAAGTGCTGTAAGTGCTGATACATCACGTCTAGCAGCAAGATGGTGATCTCGATATCATATATCTCGACAACATTCTGGTGTGTCAGGCATGCCTCCGCGCTAACGCGCGTCGGCAAGCCTTCCACACCAGAATATACGTAAATGCAACTTAGGTTGCATTCTGCCATATCCGCCAATGGCATTGCGCCATCTGGCTATGGTTCTCTTCCGGAACTTCTTTGAAGCTGAAGAGCAGCGGCAGTTCTTGAAATTACTTGGATTTACCTCAGATTCTGGCGATTTACCTCTCATTCCGGCCATCTACCTCTCATTCCGATGCTTTCTACCCTCGATTCTGAAGTTTTTACCCCCGATTCAGAGCAGAATGCAACCTAAATTGCATCCACGTTATAAGAATGGCAGTTTACTGCCGATTCCCAGGGAGTCATCCCTGCCTCCGCGCTCCGCGCGTCGGCAGGGATTCCTCCCTGGGAATCGGCAGTAAACTGCCATTCTTATATATGTAAAAACAACTTGAGAAGCATTCCGCCCTCTCCACCAATGGCGCCTTGCCATGTGGCATACTTTCATTTCCAGCAACATAAGGTCAGTTTTCTCTTTTGTTCAGTTACGGCGCATTCTTCATATTTACTTCGCGTTCTTTCTATTTACCTTGCATTCTATATTTTTCAGCTTCGTTTACCTCACATTCAGCTTCATTTACCTCACATTCAGCTTCATTTACCTTACATTCTGACCTGCAGAATGCATTTCAAGTTATTTTCACGTTTTAGGAATGCTTGTTTTGCTGAGATTCCGAGCATGTCAAATGCCTCCGCGCTACCACGCATCGACATTTTCCATTCCTGAAATCTCAGCAAAACAAGCATTTCTATATACATCCAATGAGCTAGAAAATTGACATCATACCTAAGGAGCTGGTTGCCTACAAGAATTGCATCTTGCTCCATACGCTTCCTCAAGCTGCCAAAGCACCATGTAATCTATCGACCTGTCAGGTATACAAAAAACACAATGTTCCTAATCATATAATTTTAATAAGTCCAATATCTAACGTCCAACAATGTCCAATATGTCATATCTTTAAATACCATAAGTTTTCCAAATCATCATCCAACAGAACACACCTTGCCATTAGAGCTTTTACAGATTATAACACTAAAGACAATTTTGACGGCGTATTCACTTTGCCATCACAAGTATAAAACACATTACAAAACAAAACATAAAAACAAAAACTGATCCACTATGAAGAAAAAGCCTTACAATGATTCTACAAATTGTACAATCTATGTCGTATTATATAGAACTCCTGTCGATAAATTGCAGCAAACAAAGAATAAAAAAACTTATGGACATCCTATGGATAAATTTGCAAACAATAAGGAACATAAACAAATTCGATCAAACGCAGAACACGTGAACACATCTATGGATAAATTGCAACAAAAGAAGAAGAAGAAAGCAAATGTCCAAGACTTGCAAAACGGAGGTCAACATCGTTAATGGCCTCTCTGCGTCACAAAACCTCAGTCAACATCTCTATCTCCCCAGTACCTCTTATCTGCGCCATCGCTATCTGACAGAAGCTTCTCGCCCTAAAAATAGAATAATCCTTCTTTCGTGTTCGTTACACTACGTAAGCCCAAAATTTTTATTCCAGAATACCAACTGTACTACTTTTTAGAAAACCTATTATGTAACAGATGCTTGGAAACAGATGCTTCTTGTTTGCTCTCAAATCTTTTGATAACATAAACCATTAGTTCCCAACAACTTTAATTAAATCCCCCCTCAATAATAGAACTCATGTTTCTAAAGTCTATTTATGTTATGAATTTCTAGCATAAATTGCTTTATATTCACATCACCTTTCTGAAGACACCTATAGAGATGTACAGAACATCTCCACTTCCCAAGGCTCCAAAGGGACCAATTTTTTTTTTTAAATTAACACAAACCTTTAAACACCTCATATTCATATGGGGGGGTGATGTAGGGCAGTGAAAGCCCCTCTCGTATTCTTTAAAACCGTATAACACACATAAAATCTACACCATTAATTATATTACTACAAACCTTATAGTATTTTGTAAACCTCGTTATACAATATACCAAAATTTGTATAAGCATACCCCACAAGCGAGGATCGCTATCTATGGTATAGATCGAGGAATAACTTGCAAATATACCCATCCAACAGCTCTCGATGCCCGGAGTCACCCCTGTGAATATGCACCCAAACCAAAAGGGGTTTCAAGGGGATTTTAATTTAAAGGTGTTTAATGGTTTGTGTTAATTTAAAAGTTTTTTGGCCCCTTCGGGGCCTTGGGAATTGGAGATGTTCTGTACATCTCTATAGGTGTCTTTAGAAAGATGTTGTGAATATAAAGCAATTTATGCTAGAAATTCATAAACGTAATAGACTTAGAAACATGAGTTTTATTGTTGAGGGGGAATTTAATTATAGTTGTTGGGAATTAATGGTTTATGTTATCAAAAGATTTGAGAGCAAACAAGAAGCATCTGTTTCCAAGCATCTGTTACAAGAACATTGAATACTCCAATATCTAGTAACCCTTGTGTGTAATGTAATCTTTTTCATTAACTGGATATGTTTTTAATTCACTGAACACTTGTAAAAGGTTCATTAAGCAAGCATCTACATAGTCCACCATAATGATTCAATATGTCTGGAACAATAGAATCATTATTGAGCAAACCTTTTGCAAGTTGCATAAGGGGATAAATGATTTGCTAGATCATAGATAAGACCCTTCTAAAAGATGCATCATCAGGGTTTGCATGTCGGAAATATAGGAAAGCCTAACGGGAAAGGGAGACAACCTAATTAAAACTTTTTTTACCCCACACATCGAACTTTAGATGCATTAGATGCAGAACAATGTGCATCTTATTTTATTGGTGCGCATCTATTGAGCTATGTGCTCAGGTAGGTTCGACAGCAGGTAATAGGTGGGATGAAGAAGGTAATTCAGATTTTGAATAATTGATAGCATAAGGCTTCTCTTATCATTCTCTATTCGAAAAATAAAAATTACTCAATCTAGATAGGCTAGAGAAAGTTTTGCTTGTATATAGGTTAGTCTTTAACATTGTTAGTGTTAATCCCTGCCAGTGATTGAAATTCAATCTAGGACTTATGTATTCCCGATCGCCATTGCCAGGAAGCACAATAGAAAAACCCAAATCCCTTTAAGAAAAATTAATATGTACACACAGAGGCCAAAATAGATATCACTAGTCGACTTTTTGTGATTGTGTCGTTTGTTTTTTAGGCAAGAGGGAGCTTCATGAGTAAGGCCTTTAATAAAGAATAGAATAGAATAGAATAGTTTTTTTAACGTCCACGGAGACCAATAGGTCATGGGACCCATACAATGGGCTAGTACAATCATTACTACTAGGATTAAAAAACCCCTGCCTCGAAAGGTTTTCAAGAAAAGAGATGCATGTAGAGGGGTCTTCAAGAGTAGAACATAGCCCATGGTGGCAAGGTTGTATAGTACTACCCAAAATGCAAGTTGGAGCACCCTCTCAAAATCCTCATTAAACACGAAATAAGTTTCCAATAATTTTATTCAATATAACAATAGAACAAGATACAAGTTCCTGCTTTATCAAGCTCTCAACATATGATGTTCTTTTTTCTAAGACAATAACATTGATATATTGCATATCACAAATTTGAGTGACATTGTCTAACAAATGCTAAATTATTTGGTAACAAATAATGAAGAAAGTCCAATAGATATGAAGTTGCTTTCCTCTTCATCACTATAGAAGATCTAATTCCTTCAAAGGCTCCCGGACGAAATGGCTTCACCAATTTCAAAAGACCGTTCTCATAATGATCCATCATGGAAGGCCATTTTTTGTACAAATTCATGATTGAAGTTAAAGATCAAACTTGAATATGGCACTATATTATTTTATGTGTTATTGTTGCATACATTGTCTATGCAAAAGAAAGGCCAAAAACATCTTTTACATATGAAACTTCTCTTCTTATCAAAATTATTCAATTAAATTCATGTGACTAATACAATCTCATTATCAAAATGTAGGGAAAGAATAAAATGAAGTTAAGTAAAAAAGCGAGGAATTAAATTGGATTCAGTCGGCTCCCTTATTGGAGTTCTAGCGTGAGGAGGAATCAACTTGGATTCAATAGGCGTCCTTATAGTCACTGATCGAGGAAGGATTTGTTGGGACTTAATAGGCTCCCTCACTGGAGTCAGAGGGCAAGGGGTAATGAACTTGGGTTCAACTGGCTCGCTTATAGGAGTCGTAGACAGTAGGAGATTTTGAGTTACTTTAGAAGATTCAATGGTTGGACTGCTCGTGACTACATTCAATAAAAACAAAGAGATTGTAAGAATAGAAAAGAATTATAAGCAAAGTCCCTAGGCAACATGAAGCACTAAAAAAGTAAAGCCATACCTAACACAATACATAACAAAATCAGAGATCAAAAGGCTAAGTGAGAACATCAAAACTTATATAAAGATAGAATCCTACATCAAAGACTATATAAAGATAAGGTGTCATGCTCATGGTCAGAGGCGGCAACGTTGGGCACATGTTTACTAGAAAAGTAGTTTGGAGAACAAAACTTAAGCTCTTGAAATGAAAATTCAAGCAAGCATACCCTTTAAAAAAGGACATATGGACCCCTAAAAACTTTATGTGCATTTCCAGGAAAACTTAAAAACAAACGAAAATAGAAATGGACGAAGTACCTGAGTAATCATCGAAATCAGGTTGAGTAACATAAGTCCGGTGTCTGCCATGCCAAGGCACAGGAGAAGAAGGCAAAGAATGAGGAGGAACAGGGCTTCTCAGCGATTCAGTGACATCTGTACGCAATCTGTGATACCCATAACAGAGCTGATTCAAATCGACACGCTTTATCCGGCCTCCAAAAAAAACCTGTGTCATCCAGCAGGAGTTTTTGTAGTAACTGGGCTCCGGTTTGTTCAGCAATTCAGGGTGGTACGAATGCTTGGGCGGTTTTTCTTGCAAAAATCTGGTTATGTTTGTGTTTTGAATTCCATAGAACCCTTGGTCGTATCTTCGATTAAAGCCGCCCTTTTCCGGCCTGTGGTGGCTTCTGGCTATCCGAATGGGTGGCCTTCTTTTTGGTGTCAAGGATTTCCTCCCCTCTGCCATCGCCCTCCGTCCGGCCCCTCAAATGGGTCGCCATGGCTGAGCTTGGAAATGAGATTGAAAGGGTGGCCGGCCCTTCGGGAGCAAATTTATTTGATTTAGAGGAGGGTGACCTTCCACCGTCAAAAGAAAAAAGACCATTATTGGTGTTTTTAGCACCCGTTATCTGCCAATTCTTTTCCTCATTTTGGCCTACCACTAAACCTTCATTCGACGAGTGTATTTCCTTTGTTTGTCCGACGCTCCACAAAATGTGTGCGCAATCAAAAACAGTTTTTTTCTAACATAAGATTGTGGAAGGTTAAAATGGTATTCGTATTGAAATACGTATTTTCATGATGGTGGCACCTGGGTTTTGTTTGGAAACTGGCGTGGATTTGTGTTGGAGAAGGTTCAGGGTTTTTTTTTCCAAAGTGCACTTTTTTGGGTTGCCCCTAGGGGGGCAAGCCCTTGTTTATGTGGGTTTATGGCATATTTCAAGTATATACTAGTATATGCCAGAATATGCCAATGACTGCTAAAAACTTGTTATAAGGTGTAAATTGGCGGTCACGGCTGTTCTTGGCAATCCATTTCAAAACCGGCTAACCGGTGCCAGCATGGGTTTTGTTGCAAACTGGGACTTTGCATGCACTGCCCAGATCGCATGCGTTGTCGCCTCCGGAGGTGGGAGCTCGTTTGGAAGCCTATAAGGAGGAACTGGGCAGGAAGGATTCCTACAGATAGGAGCTGTGTATCAGAAAGAATGGCAACGCCATAACTAAGGTGTTGTTTATTTTTGCATTGCACCATTTGATTAACTGTAAAAAAGAAGGGGTTAGTTCAGGAATAACGGTGATGCTTGCGTAGGTGCTCATGGATTCTCATCATATGCTAGTTCTTATTGTTGGAAGCAGAAATGATGCGTCTTGCATAAAGACAAAAAGTCTCTGCAAGCTCTTATGGCTTCATAAAACCACACTTTAACTGGTAGAAACAATAGAGTCATTACTGAAAGTCCCATTGTAAGCTCTGAATTCTGATCATTCAGCATTTGTCTTTGAAGGAGTTATGTTAAAGAGGTTTAATCAGTTATAATCTATGTTCCTTGTTTGTAATTGGGATATGGATCCCAAGGACATGGAAGCCTAGGTCATATGTTAGGCATTTAAAATATGTATCGAGTTTTCCCTTTCTTTTGGCTATGGAAGCTATGCCAGTTTGCAGGAGGCAATTCTAGCTGTGTTAGTCATACATGTCTTGTTAGGTGAGTGGATAAGCATTTAAATGATGCCAAAATGGTGGGAATGTTTCGGTAGTTCTTTCATGGTATTGATGAGTAGACAATCAGTCTTCAATAGGATTAGTTCTACAGCTAAATAAAGGCCAATGAGTTACAAATCATTATGTATTTCTTGATGTGGGTTCCGGATTGTACTGATACCGTGTTTCTTTGGCATGATATCTTGAGGTGATTCTTAAGAATTCTTGTGGTGTTTGCTTTCTATAAGCCAAGTACGCACCTGGATATGGTACTCAATAATGGCATTCAAAAAGTTTTTACAATTTGTTAATTCATCCCTAGTAATATTGCTCTATATCTCCTGGATTTTAACTGTCAAAGGCATTCTTGTAGGTCGCATTGGGTTCTAGCTCTCCAAACAGAGGTCAAAAATGGTAAAGTCATATAGTGTGGAATTTTATGCTTATAATACATTTAAAGCATTTAAGGTATTTATGAAATCTTAAGTCTTGAATGCTCATAAGGCAGTTCCAAAATTATTTAGGCCAATCTTACAGTGTTTAATATATAAAGTGTTGTCAAAGCCCAACGGTTGTTCTCAGTAAATGGTATTCAAGTTATAATGATAGGGGATAATTGTGAATCTCCTTATTCTACAGCGAGATCTTATCAACTGTGTTTTCTCTTGTATATAGTGAAGAGAAGACCGATCTGAAAGATTGGCCAAATTCACTGGAGGTGAAGGTACGGGTAGGACTTGATCCTAGGTGGAAGTTTCTTCAAGATCTTTTGCAGTCACGATCTCGGGCAGTCATGGTGATTGTTAGAACCCTTGATCTTTATAGAACAGTATAACTAACAGTTGCATAGATTAAAAGAAGTTACCAGCATTTCTCTGAACCGTATTTAAATTTAAGCGTGATGCTTTGCCAGTCGGTATTTGGACCCAACATATTCCTAATAAAAGAATGGAGTGATACTGAATATTAAGAGGATTTCTCTGTTTAGCTTTCATGGGAGTTACTGCGGTAGGTACCAGATGACGAGACTTGATCCTTGTTTAGTCTTTCAAGTGAGCGTTCATTTTGGGAATTTAAAGATGAATAATAACATAGTATTTTGTCTTGAAAACTTTGAACTGCCTGTCGTCATGTTTTCTGATTCACATACAACTTGTTCCTACCTGGCTTGCTCATTTCTTGAGGTTGTAGTTCCAAATAAGGCTTCAAAGTTTCATTGGTAGCATATTGGAGATGCTGTTGCTTTTGATCCACATTGGAATCTCTTATAAACTGCTTTCCCATAACATCGAACATGTTTATGAGGAAAGTTAGTGTATCAATCCCTTTTTGAGAGGTTCCATTCTAATACGTGCAACGGACCCACATGATAATGGCAAATAATCTGATATATACTTAAAGAGAGACTGCTAGTGGAATGCTGAGGAAATGTAAGGTCTCTTAGGCAGACTCTGCAGTTATCCAAATTGCATATGCAACATATGGTTCTAATTTGTTGACTGCTTTTCTGACCTCTACTCTAAAATTATGGAGATTGTGGATGCCTGCAAGATGCAATCAGTGTGTTTAATGCTAGTCCAAGAAGAGATGCAATTTTGTGGACTGCTATGATTGCAGCTTATGCTCAATATGGTCATGGCAAGGAAGCCCTTAGTTTATCTCACAGAATGCAGTTGCAAGGCATGAGACTAGATAAAGTTGCTCTTGTCAACCTTCTTTGTGCATTTTCCACGGCTGGTATGGAAGGTGAAGGTTGTCACTGTTTTGTCTCCATATTCGAGATCACTGGAATCACACCAATAACAGAACATTATAACTCCGTGATGGTACTCCTGGGGCATGCAGGTAATGTAGAATTGGCAAATACAATGATGAACAATATGCCTATTGAACCTAATTCATGTCATGGATGTGTTACTTTGGTGTCTATGGTACGAATATTGGACCTTGTTTATGTGGGTTTATGGCATATTTCAAGTATATACTAGTATATGCCAGAATATGCCAATGACTGCTAAAAACTTGTTATAAGGTGTAAATTGGCGGTCACGGCTGTTCTTGGCAATCCATTTCAAAACCGGCTAACCGGTGCCAGCATGGGTTTTGTTGCAAACTGGGACTTTGCATGCACTGCCCAGATCGCATGCATTGTCGCCTCCGGAGGTGGGAGCTCGTTTGGAAGCCTATAAGGAGGAACTAGGCAGGAAGGATTCCTACAGATAGGAGATGTGTATCAGAAAGAATGGCAACGCCATAACTAAGGTGTTGTTTATTTTTGCATTGCACCATTTGATTAACTGTAAAAAAGAAGGGGTTAGTTCAGGAATAACGGTGATGCTTGCGTAGGTGCTCATGGATTCTCATCATATGCTAGTTCTTATTGTTGGAAGCAGAAATGATGCGTCTTGCATAAAGACAAAAAGTCTCTGCAAGCTCTTATGGCTTCATAAAACCACACTTTAACTGGTAGAAACAATAGAGTCATTACTGAAAGTCCCATTGTAAGCTCTGAATTCTGATCATTCAGCATTTGTCTTTGAAGGAGTTATGTTAAAGAGGTTTAATCAGTTATAATCTATGTTCCTTGTTTGTAATTGGGATATGGATCCCAAGGACATGGAAGCCTAGGTCATATGTTAGGCATTTAAAATATGTATCGAGTTTTCCCTTTCTTTTGGCTATGGAAGCTATGCCAGTTTGCAGGAGGCAATTCTAGCTGTGTTAGTCATACATGTCTTGTTAGGTGAGTGGATAAGCATTTAAATGATGCCAAAATGGTGGGAATGTTTCGGTAGTTCTTTCATGGTATTGATGAGTAGACAATCAGTCTTCAATAGGATTAGTTCTACAGCTAAATAAAGGCCAATGAGTTACAAATCATTATGTATTTCTTGATGTGGGTTCCGGATTGTACTGATACCGTGTTTCTTTGGCATGATATCTTGAGGTGATTCTTAAGAATTCTTGTGGTGTTTGCTTTCTATAAGCTAAGTATGCACCTGGATATGGTACTGAATAATGGCATTCAAAAAGTTTTTACAATTTGTTAATTCATTCCTAGTAATATTGCTCTGTATCTCCTGGATTTTAACTGTCAAAGGCATTCTTGTAGGTCGCATTGGGTTCTAGCTCTCCAAACAGAGGTCAAAAATGGTAAAGTCATATAGTGTGGAATTTTATGCTTATAATACATTTAAAGCATTTAAGGTATTTATGAAATCTTAAGTCTTTAATGTTCATAAGCCAGTTGCGAAATTATTTAGGCCAATCTTACAGTGTTTAATATATAAAGTGTTGTCAAAGCCCAACGGTTGTTCTCAGTAAATGGTATTCAAGTTATAATGATAGGGAATAATTGTGAATCTCCTTATTCTACAGCGAGATCTTATCAACTGTGTTTTCTTTTGTATATAGTGGAGAGAAGACCGATCTGAAAGATTGGCCAAATTCACTGGAGGTGGGTAGGACTTGATCCTAGGTGGAAGTTTCTTCAAGATCTTTTGCAGTCACGATCTCGGGCAGTCATAGTAATTGTTAGAACCCTTGATCTTTATAGAACAGTATAACTAACAGTTGCATAGATTAAAAGAAGTTACCGGCATTTCTCTGAACAATATTTAAATTTAAGCGTGATGCTTTGCCAGTCAGTATTTGGACCCAACATATTCCTAATTAAAGAATGGAATGATACTGAATATTAAGAGGATTTCCATGTTTAGCTTTCATGGGAGTTACTGTGGTAGGTACCAGATGACAAGACTTGACCCTTGTTTAGTCTTTCAAGTGAGCATCCATTTTGGGAATTTAAAGATGAATAATAACATAGTATTTTGTCTTGAAAACTTTGAACTGCCTGTCGTTATGTTTGTCTGATTCACATACAACTTGTTCCTACCTGACTTGCTCATTTCTTGAGGTTGTAGTTCCATATAAGGCTTCAAAGTTTCATTGATAGCATATTGGAGATGCTGTTGCTTTTGATCCACATTGGAATCTCTTATAAACTACTTTCCCATAACATCGAACATGTTTATGAGGAAAGTTAGTGTATAAATCCCTTTTTGAGAGGTTCCATTCTAATACGTGCAACGGACCCACATGATAATGGCAAATAATCTGATATATACTTAAAGAGAGACTGCTAGTGGAATGCTGAGGAAATGTAAGGTCTCTTAGGCAGACTCTGCAGTTATCCAAATTGCATATGCAACATATGGTTCTAATTTGTTGACTGCTTTTCTGACCTCTACTCTAAAATTATGGAGATTGTGGATGCCTGCAAGATGCAATCAGTGTGTTTAATGCTAGTCCAAGAAGAGATGCAATTTTGTGGACTGCTATGATTGCAGCTTATGCTCAATATGGTCATGGCAAGGAAGCCCTTAGTTTATCTCACAGAATGCAGTTGCAAGGCATGAGACTAGATAAAGTTGCTCTTGTCAACCTTCTTTGTGCATTTTCCACGGCTGGTATGGAAGGTGAAGGTTGTCACTGTTTTGTCTCCATATTCGAGATCACTGGAATCACACCAATAACAGAACATTATAACTCCGTGATGGTACTCCTGGGGCATGCAGGTAATGTAGAATTGGCAAATACAATGATGAACAATATGCCTATTGAACCTAATTCATGTCATGGATGTGTTACTTTGGTGTCTATGGTACGAATATTGGACCTTGTTTATGTGGGTTTATGGCATATTTCAAGTATATACTAGTATATGCCAGAATATGTCAATGACTGCTAAAAACTTGTTATAGGGTGTAAATTGGCGGTCACGGCTGTTCTTGGCAATCCATTTCAAAACCGGCTAACCGGTGCCAGCATGGGTTTTGTTGCAAACTGGGACTTTGCATGCACTGCCCAGATCGCATGCATTGTCGCCTCCGGAGGTGGGAGCTCGTTTGGAAGCCTATAAGGAGGAACTAGGCAGGAAGGATTCCTACAGATAGGAGATGTGTATCAGAAAGAATGGCAACGCCATAACTAAGGTGTTGTTTATTTTCGCATTGCACCATTTGATTAACTGTAAAAAAGAAGGGGTTAGTTCAAAAATAACGGTGATGCTTGCGTAGGTGCTCATGGATTCTCATCATATGCTAGTTCTTATTGTTGGAAGCAGAAATGATGCGTCTTGCATAAAGACAAAAAGTCTCTGCAAGCTCTTATGGCTTCATAAAACCACACTTTAACTGGTAGAAACAATAGAGTCATTACTGAAAGTCCTTTTGTAACTGGGTTTGTTATTGCTCCACACAAGTGTCAACTTGAGCTCTCATTTGAGGTGAAGTTCCTAGGGTATATGGTCAATTCTAAGTCAGGACTCTTATCCATTGCACCACAACGCCGACAAAAGTTTTTGGATTTGGCCGGGTCGCTTTCTAAGGAGACTAGGGTGCCTGCTCGCAAATTTGCTTCCTTCCTGGGTATGATTGCTTAATTCAAAGCAGTGTTTGGCCCTTTTTGTAAACTCCTTAGTTTTAACCTTTTGAATCTTTATGCATCCATTGCCTCATGGTCCCAGATTGTTCACTTGAGCCCACTTGCTGTCGTTGAGATCGATGCTTGGTCGCAGTGGTTCGATTTGTTGAACTATGCTCTCATTTGGGAACCAGTTTCTCTTGTCATTTCTTTATCCTATGATGCCAGTGGCTCTGGGTGGGGTGTGTGGGTTCATGATACTGCTATGTGTAACGAGTTTAGTGGGACTTTTGATGAAACCGAGCAAACTTTATCATCTACAGCCAGGGAACTTTCCGCCCTAGCCCATTTCCTTGAGCTCCATGCTGTGAACCTTGCTGGAAGATGTCTGCTTGCATATGGAGACTCCTTAAATTGCTTCTATATTTTGAACAAAGGGGGCTCTCAGATCCCGACCCTCCATTGTCTGTGTCTTCGGATCTTTACTTTATGTCTTCGTCATAACATCATCCTGAAACCCGCTTGGATTCCACGTGTCTCAATCAGTGGGCCGATTACTTGTCTAAGCTGAGGGATTTTGATGACTATAGTTTGACGCCTGAGGTTTTTCGCATCATTGACCTAGCATGGGGACCCCATGATTGGGATCGTTTTGCCAACTTAGACAACCATCTCCTACCTAATTTCAATTGTTGGCACCCTATCCCGGGAGATCCTTGCCCTTCGGATGCTTTTTCTCAGTCTTGGTATGGTGCAAATAACTATTGCTTTCCCCCACCGGCCTTGACTTTTAAAGCGTTTACGTTTGCTAGAGCCTGCAAAGCCAACTGCACTCTGGTGGTTTTTCATTGGGAGTCAGCTCCATGGTGGCCAGCCCTTCACGATGATACTGGAGAATGGGATTCGAAGATTGTAGATCATTTGTACTTTCCTGTTGGTGGAAAAGGTCTTGTACCTAGCGCATCATCTAAGTTGCCGCTTCAGAAGCCAACAAGTCCTATTATTGCGCTGCGAGTTGTTAATACTAATTAGGTGAGTTTGTTGTTCTTGCAGATGTTTTTTGTTCAGAGTTTTGGCTAATGTTGGATGGTGACAATGAGTTGCTTGAGTTGAAGAATTGTTTTCAGCAGTTGTTGGTGTCTTCTAGATCTGGAAGTACTTTGAGAGGTTATCAACATGCTTGGAATCTTTTCAAGAATTGGTGCAAATCCAAGAACCTAGCTTACCTACCTGCTGTTTCTTCTACTATTTGCCTTTTCCTCACTTTCCTCATGTCTTCCTTTTCTAATCCATTGGCGCGTGTCAGCTCTACCATTGCTGCTGTTGCTTTTTATCACATTCTTGCTGGTTACCCGAAGCCTACAGATCATCCTCTAGTTACCCTTGCCAGAGATTTGGCTAAGAGCCGTCGCTTAAGAAGAAGCAACCCATTCTTCCTCATATGATCCGCAAGCTTTTCGAGCAATTTGCTCATCCTGCAGCTTCTCTTTTGGACATTATGAGATGTACAGCTATTGTTCTTACCTTTGTCGCCTTCCTGCGTAGTAAGGAGTTGCTTTCTTTGCTTTGGAATGAGATATTGATTTTGGATACCCACGCGATTTTTATTCATTCCTCAAAGACAGACCAGTTGGGAGTTGGTGCTTGGATCTCTATTGCACGTCTCTCTGGTCCTTTTTGCCCTGTTAGCCTTCTGGAAAGATTGTTGAATTTGGGAAATTTTGCTGAAGTAGATGGTGCGGCTGGTGGCCATTTGATCAGAGGTGTCCGTGTGACGCGTCATGGTTGTTTTTTGAGGAGAAAGTCTGTTTCTTATTCTACTCTGAGGACTTGGTACAAGCATTGTCTTTATGCCATTGGTGAAGATGCTAGTGTCTTTGGTACCCATTCTGCAAGAAGGGGGGGGAGCCACTTCGGCAGCCGCTTTGAATGTTCCAGATAGAATCTTCAAGGCTCATGGTCGCTGGCGTTCTGAGTCTGCTAAAGATGGTTATATTTGCCCTTCCTTGCAGCAGCAGTTGCTTGTTTCCCGTTCTTTAGGTTTAGGTCCTATGGAACCCAGTGCTTTAGCCCTTTTGTTGGACTCCTCTTACCCTCCCCCTCCCCATAAATGACCCGTGACTCGGCTGCCTCTATTTTTCAGCATTTGTGTCTCTTGTTGTTGTTAGTGGAGATGCCCAGATGTGGCTTTCTTTCTCTTGTGCTTTCTTCTACCCTTTACCTCTTCTAGTTAGCTTGCTGGTTTTGACAATTGAATTTATCTTCGTATAACGATAAGAAGATAAGCTAACTATTTCTACAGAAGGATTTTAAAACCATTGGATCTTTCTTGTCTATCTCAAGGCCACACATTCTCATAATGTGGTGAGGCATCACATTCAGAGGTGATCCTCCAACTAATAGGACCTTGGTCAAGATTTTCTTGCCCATTCTGGCAATATAAGTGAAAGCCCCTGGGTCATAATCTTCTTGAGTGAGCATGTGCTCCTCAATATGATTATTTCTGAACAGGAGGAGGAGATACACCCATATTTTGCTCGATTTCTTTGTGTCTCACAGCATTAACATCCTCTTTGTGCTGGCTCTTTCTCCTTTGCATTGTTCATCCCTTTTGTATGCACAGCCATAATTTCCTCCTGTCCTTCAATTTCCTGCACAAATCTAATAGAAGCATTTTGCTCATTGGATTTAGATTTTTCTTGCCTAGCAAAATATTCTTTTACACTACACCTATCCACAGTGAGTACAAGGTGGATAAATTCTCTTCTCAGGTCTAGAGTTCTTCATCTCTTGAAGTTGTTTGGGCACCTCGACTAGAGCCTCTGAAACTTTGGTTATTTCAGCTCTTACATCTGCTACAGGACCCTCAGCATCCTCTATTTTTTATTTCTTCTTTTCTTTCTAAGCATCATAAAATGGTATAGGTCTTGGTCCCATGTATTCCTGCTCATAATCTGGAAAGAAAGAATCATGGGGTGAGTGATATCATCAAGTAGCTAAGAAATCATATCTGTAATTTCAGTGGCCTTAGTAAAAGCCTTATGTATTGTGTCAAACCCTTCTTGTTTTTGGATCTTGAGCATCTTCCTGTGTACTCTTGGTCTACTACTCAGACCTCTGATTACAAGAAACCATCATTCAATTAAATTGGGTTTATGTCTTAATTTTGGGACAAATTTCATATTGCATGTTTTTAGTAGCATATTCAAATTCACACATTTCACCTCAAAATTATGAAAACGTAATATCATGTTATTTATAAAATAATCAATATTTCACAATATAGCACCATATCATAAAAACGTGATAACAAAAATTTACATAGTTATTCAACTTTCTTCAAGCACCCCCAATGATATCATAGCCTTCTTCCTGATATCCTGAGGCATTGTAATTCTCGCATTTCTAGCTGGAATAGTGTTTGGAGTCCATGAGTACAAAACACTTTCATAGTCTAGCCAAAGATCAGGATCACTCGGATTTCTCCTCCATCTCTTTGTCCAACAATCTGAGTACCTTTCTTTATCCGATACGTTGGTCAACTGATGCCTTTGGACACCACCATTCCACCCCCACATGGTTGAAGTTAATATTACCTTCTTCTTTGCAAATATCGGAGATAGTGAACCCCAACCACTTTGGATATGTATCTAAATCTGCTGGCTTTACTACCACAAATTGGTGGCATTCCAAGTCGGTGGAAGGTTCATAAGCATCCATGCCTAGAAACTTTGGCCTATTGTTCTTAGGACCAACATAGTGTTTGTCGAGGAAGGAGGAGGAGCATATTGTTTGCGAATGCTACTTACGGTGTCATCAAAATCCTCAAGACTGCTAAGGTCTTCCACCTAGTTTTAGGCAACCACCCTTCTTTCAATTCATCGAGGATGTGTCTATCTCCCCAACGGGTTAATCACCTTCTTCCAAGAAGCCACCAAGGCACGGTTGGTGTCATCCGGATTGGTTTGCCAATGCTTTATATAGTCTAGGATTCCTTCCTTAGTCAATCCCAATTGCTTCACTTCTTCAGTGGGTTTTAAAGCTTTTGGTTGACCTAGAGGTATCATAGGCTTGCCATTCTCATCTCTACGCCATATTTCCTCCCTCCTCTCCACTCATCCTCTGAAGGTCTCATCTTCCATTGGAAGATTGGAATCCCATCTCTCACCAAAAAAAGTGAACTGCAGAGGCCTGGAATGACCTTCAAGATCCAATGTATAACCATCCACAAAGCTCTTCCAATCGGGCACTTCTTCTATGAGAGAAGCTATAGGGTTTGGAGTAGTGCATTCATGCAAGATTTCCATTAGCCTAGGAAAGTTGGTCACTTGTTGTCGCTTCAAGATACAACTATATTTGCCAAATAATGCATCCACATCCTCATGGGTATGCCCGGGCATAAGAAACCCTAAATTAACTCTTTCAAATATCCCCACAGCTGTTAAGTAGGATAGGAAAGAAAACATCCACCTGTTCTTATTTTGGCCAGCACAATTATCAAGTTGCAAGAGAAACCTTTTGGGTAGATCTTGAGGTTTAGCAAGTGAAGTTGAAGCTCCAACATGTTCATTAGACCCATGCTTCCTAAACCTTGCCTTGCTGAACTTTTCAATATTGTTAGGGTTTCCATCTAACAATGCTTTATGTAGTGCCTGGCTAGCTGTAAGGTCCTGGAGGTGACCATTGTATCCATTTTCATAGTTTCTCAAACACCTCATGATACTCCCAATATGAAAATCTGGACCATCACTCCACAACTCCAAACTAAAATGGCCATAGTAGGTTTGATTCTGCCCATGCAAGATTGCCCCAGTCATTGAGATCTGTAAAGGGTATGATCTTCCACATGACTTTGGTATGTACTTGAATTGTGGAAGACAAGTCTTTTGCTGGTCCATCTTATTGGGTTCCAATGCAGATAAAGTCCTCCACATCCAATAACATGATCTACATGATAGTTGGTCAGTCATATGGTCCTTCATATGCTCCCTTATCCTAGCCCTTTGACTAGGTTGCACAATCTTATCAAGAGTCTCCTTCAACTTAGCACATAAATTGCACTTTGCAAAGTTGTTTGAAGTTGCTATGGTGACATGATTGAAATGCTTCTTCCATAACCTACTAAAGCTAGGTTGGGATATTGGAAGAATTCCCAATTCTCGAAGTAGGGAATTCACTTCTTCCAAAATACTCTTTTGAGTACAATGTGATGGCAACCTTTTCTCAACAACTGCTCTTCCCTTTTCATCCCTTCTACTTTTGTGTGGCATAGACTCTGCATTGAAATCAATATATTTTTCAAATATCTCCCTGGCAGCCAAGGTCCTAGCTGTTGGTCTCAACAAACCATTATTTCCATGTAAAGCAATCCTGTTCCCCTCACTTTTGATTTTTTTGCCAATTATGCCATGAAGAAGTTGGAATTGCATGGATACTCTGCCATGCTTTTGCACATATCCATTTGCCTAGCAAAGGGTATCTTTTTCTGTTTGGGTTTCTTTCATCTTGAAGTGCATGCTCGAAGATTGTGTACATGTAGGTCCTCCTCTCATCAACAGTGTACTCTTGAAAAGTGGCTCTTGCTTCCACCAATTGTTCTATTGTAAATAATTGCATACAAGCACTCCAACAACAATCTGAGCCCCTAACCTTCACCATTGTCTCACGTTTGGTGTCACTATTCAACTTGGCTCTTTTGCTAGGATAATGTCTGGCAACTGATACTTCTTCCCTTTTGCCTAGGTTTAGAGTTCCAACTGTCAATGGATCAATATCAAGACAATCATTGTCCCCAACAACCTCAGGCTCTGGAAAAATATAATCCTCCACAAATTGAACACTACTTATAGGCCATGCCATGATGCAAGGAACCTCCAATTGCTTGACACAACCAAAACATTCCTTGTCACCCAAACCTTTACCTTTCCAGTTGTCTTCCAACATCGAAATTGCAATACCAATATTGTCTTCCCCTAGCCTTTCATCATTAACAGCTTGACCAGGATCTGCTAGCACAATGACTCCTTGGCCTACTATTTCCTTATTGCACTTGTGCATGATTGTCACCTTCTTGTTCCTCCATTGCACCCTACTATAGAGGACTAATTGTTTTTCTTCAACATTCTTGCTAGGAGTTGGTTTTTCATTGATATTGCTCTTTTCAATATGTTGCACACCATCTTGAGTTGGAGAGGCACCATTGACCTAGGCAAATTGCACCCTTTTTAGTCAATGAGTAGGAAAAAATTATTACACCATAAGATAAAAAAAGTACGTACATTTATGGAATATGTAGAGGTAAATAATTTTTTTTTAAAAGCAAGAAATTCCTTGGAAATAGGTTTAATATAATAATAACAATGGAATAAAACGAAATCATTTAAAACAAGAATTTTCGCGGGCAACAACAAGGAAATGACATTTATATAAATATATCCTAATTTTAATTATCGAAAATTTGGATATATGATTCTGAAAAAGACATATAGTCGATGGACGTGAGAATTTATTATCCATAATAATATACCCTAGATGATATAGTCATGGAATTTCAGACGCCGGGCGTGTTATTTGAGGCAATAAATTATTCACGCTTAATTTCTAATTAACCCTATATAAATCCGGTTCACGCTCTCAAGACCTCCATTCGTCCAAATTTTTTTTTCGCGCCCGCCATGAAGCGTTCACCCTCCTTTCGAACTTCATAAAGAACCCGAGGTCTCGTCAAAGAGACGTCGGGTTGAAGAACCCCTATTTCCCCCCCCCCCCCCCATAGATTTTCTTGCCCAATTCTCTCGATTCCGATTCCTCCTCGGATGAAGAGGAGGAAGAGGAGGAGTTGGAGGAAGAGGAGGAGATGTCCTCTCAAGAGCACATGACCGCCTTCGCCGGGGTTGGCTTGACCCTGAAATAGAGAATGAAATCTCAGAAGAGGAGGAGAAGGAAGAGGAGGAGGAGGCGGAGGAAGAAGATGAGGAGGAAGGTCGACAATTCGACCAGTTTTTAGAATGGTTGAGAGATGAGCCAGGTTTGCATGTCTGTTTTTTTTTTTTTTTCACCTTTCTTTCTTTTCTAACACCTTTCTTTCTTCTTTGTTGCAGACGTGGAAGATCAATGATGCAGATCCCTACGCCCCTTTTGTTTTTGGTTTGCTACGAGAAGCTTTGGACACGCCTCAGGGCATATTTTTCATGTAATTTTGTGAAAAGCCTTCGCACCCGCATAAGCCTTCGGGCTTACCGTCAGACATATAACTTTTATGAATGAAATCAAACAGTTTTCATAAAATTTTTTCAAACAAGTGTTCTTCAAGCAGTTTTTACGTACATAAAATTATTTGAATTAAATCCAAACTGTTTTTCCAATTATTTTGTCTCCGATTTCGTCATGCTTGTTTTCTCTAAAATTTTGTATCGCAAATTTTGTCTCAACAAAGTCTCGAACACTATAAATCAACCACATGAGAAATCTACGATTCATCACAAGAACCATAGGAAATTTTCCTATCGACCTAAAACAATTCCCCAACCTTACAAGTCATTTTTAGCCTTGATAATTTTGCCTTTAAAATCATTTTTAATTTAGCCTATATAAAATTTCTAAATTCTATTTTTTCGAATGCAATAAATGGAATAAAATGCCGTGAGAATTTATTGCATGAAATGCAATATTCTCCATATATACCATATATATGTCACAAGGCACCCAAAATTAAAACCAATATGGGTTTTTACCCTAGTTATATATATAAAACCGCTTAATAAAACCAATACATCTTTGTGGGTTGATATCATTAAAAACCTTATATGAATTTTATATGGTGTTCACCAAGGTGGTTTTCTAACATGTTTAAAAGCAATAATTAAATATAATGCTTTATATGCATGGTTTGTGAATGTGGTGTGGTACGGTGGTAATAAGACGTGGTTTAATATATTGTTATATATACGTGGTTTTTAGAATGCTAAAATAGCATGACTTATTGATATGGTAAATTTATATGATTCTCCTTGTGTTTACATGTCATAGATCATGATTATTTAATGGCCTAAAGCCTTGCATATCTATAGATCATGATTATTTAATGGCCTAAAGCCTTGCATATCTATGCATCAAACCCCTAATGCTTTTAGTATGGGACGATGGTTTAGCAAGTTTTTTATGGAGTGGTTAAAGGTCATAAATCACTAGTGTTTTGTTTTCGAAAGCAGATTAAGATACTTTATAACACCATATAATTTTATTTTCTTAACTTGTAGTGGTTTCTTTGTTCAAACCCTTCATAATTGGTGTGTTATCTGAAGCATATATCACTACCGTCTTGTTTTCCAAAGCCTAGGTGTATATCACTAGTGGTTTCTAAAAGATAGTCCCAAATTCCATAAGCTTGCAAGAAATAAAAACAAATAAATCAAAACTATGAGGATTTGAACCCCATTTTAACCATATATTGTGCATTATACCCAAAGTGGATACTTTACTCATGCACTAAATCACTTTCTTCATATCTGACTTATTCTCCGCACATTTTATTCAAAAAAACTATGTATACAAGAAAATTGCCTATGGACCACATCATCTGAGGACAAATATATGATAAGTAATTTCAAACATAACTCCTACTTATATGTTGGTGCCATAGGATTACCTGCTCAGCAGCTGCCCTATGTTTTGGATCAAAAGCAAGTAACTTTTGAAGCAGACGAATTTAGAAATTACGACGTGACATTGGTATAAGAACAATACGACCAGACTTCTAGAGCAAGGAAATTACGAGTGCAATTATAGAACTGAGGAAATGGTCATACCCTGGAAATTGTTTCTGCTGATGGAGTGCCAAGCATATCGGTCATCAAATCCAACTGATGCACAACATTTTTCCCAGGAAATAAAGGTCTCCCTGTCAGAATTTCTGCAAATATACAACGATCGCTGGTGTGTACTGCAGGAACATAATAGCATTGTGGATATATTTTTAGCATACTAAATAAACATATTGAAATTGGAGGCTCTAGAATATAATAAGATACCAAATAGAAAATGCACCTTGGAGAAAAACGAACCGCAAAGCTCAGGAGCTCGATACCACCTTGTGGCTACATAATCCTACCACATGCAATGCAATAATACCTTTCAGTTGCTGAAGCCCCTGGACTTCGTCTCTCATATATAGAACTGCCAACAGCCCTCTCTTAGTGTCGTGGCATGGTCATTGGTAAGACTCCAGACTGTGTAACAAATCCAGCATTTTACATGCACCTTTTTTTTTCTTGTGAGGGGTCATGCATCTGTGTTTTAAGATTGCCTTGACCATAATCTAAACTTATGATGCCAAAGCATGCCTCAGAGACTAACATTGAAATAAATACTTCTCACTTTAAGCATACCCTCCGATTACTAAATTCACATACCGTCCAGAAGATGGCAGTCGGGGCATCGTTGAATGCAACACTTGCAAGCCCAAAATCACAAATCTTGAGCTTGCAATCATAGTTTGCAAGCACGTTCTTAGGCTTCAAGTCGCAGTGAAAAACATTAGCTGAAATAAGAAGAATATTTTGGTCAGCATCCATACATCACAACAGATGACTGGTACAGAAAGAATTGATAATGTTCAGGAGTCAAATCATCATTTGCCTTGATAACTGGATGAAGATCCGACTCCATGAGCTCAAATACAACATAAATATCTTTAAATCCACGGCCACCATGCTCTGAATAGACCAAAAATCAAAAGATTTCAACTCTGAATCTGCATGCAGCTAGAAAGTAAAAGAAAAATGGCATACCTTGCGACGCTGATCTCCAGTATCCATAATGGGGATGGTTTTCTTTCCCGAAAGATATAGTGGCTGAACAGGACTCTGGGTGGTACGAACAGCTGATCCTTCTTGTTTGCCAGCCTCACTACTAGGATTGCCAGAAGCAGAGTCGTGACCAAAAAATCCAAAGTACCACTGTTTGAAACCCTCTAGTAGGGTCCAACCCATGTGCCAAATCACAAGTTACTGACTGTAGACACTAGATTCTGCTCCAAATTGGCATCATGCAATGCCGGAACCAGCATTTGAGTGGGTTGTTAAGCCTGGGCGCCGGATCCTCATGAGTGAATTCTTTCCCATCTGGTGTCTCTTCTGATGAATGGGGTAAATTTTATGCAAATCAGTGGCACAAGAGACAAAAATGGCAATAAATTATAATAGCATTGACACGATGGGCTAAGAATCTTCTGTCATGTTTACAGGTTCACTCAATACATACATGGGGAGGTCATGCTTCTCTCCTGTAAAATAAGAAACCTAGCAGTTAGAAGAAGCACAGACTAAAAGTATTCAGACTAAAAGTATTCAATCTGCAAAAAAATTTCAATACCTCTTTCATCATTTCAAAGAGACATGTCATCTGATTTGATAATGATTCCTGCACCTTCTATAATGGCATGTGCTAAATTAAGCTCTGTTTCTGCTGCAGCTCTAAGTACATCCCAAATTTCTACAACCAGAAAATGTGGTGCAGTATCCCAAAATTCCTCTCATTTTCTTCAGTTCTGCTGCTGTCGAGGTTGTGAGTGCTTCCAAGGCTGTGGTTTTTTCAACCTTTTTGTTTTATGCCCTGAAAAAAGTAATTTAAGGTCCATCAACAGCATTAACAAATTTGCCATAACAATAACCTACAAAGAAAGGTCAGATTATCATACAGACACTGGAGTACAAAACAAAACCTAGGAATGAGATTATAATATTGACATTGGAGTACAGATAGACAGTGCCTTTATCCCCTTTTTTCAGACTTTACAGAGAATGACCCAGTTACGGGTTCTTGCTGATATCTTAGTGCACAAGCAACTGATTAGAATAATAATTTCCACATTCTTTTAACAGTTTTAACAGCTCAAGAGAACACTTTTATCCGCAACTCGTCACTCAACCGACCAGTGATGTTAGTAGCAATTTTGTTTCAGGGCCTGGAGACGGAACTGCAAATTAGACGGATCTTAAATGTAGGAGTTGATTCTTAACCGATTACTGTCAGCCTGCATTCATTCTTCAATGCCAAAAGACACGCTCCAGTGCAACAACATTCAAAGAAAAATGGCAAATTGTTGCGAAGTCACATGTACACCAGCATGTCGGCCATAGCATATCAGCCTTAGATTAGCTAAGCATAATTACTTTGAGCACTTACCGAGTATCAAAATTAGATAATTCTTTCAAAAATCTGCCTTATTTCTATGTTATGATCATGCCCAATCATAAATTTCTAACCTGAATGTTGTATCTCCAAATTTTATCAGCTTGCCATTGACAATCACTTTTCCTTCCGAAGTTGTTTTGCCACAACCAAACTTCTTGAGCTCACGAAGTATTGCATTAAGAACTGAGCTGCAGCAAAGTCCAAGCACTGTGGCAGTTGTATTAGCCAATATTCAAATTTCTTACAATGCCACTATTATGCAAATGCAGAAAGCATATCTTATCCTTATACATATATCACCAACAGCCGCCCCTAATAGCTATTAGCATATGAATGAGCACTGCAAATCAACAGGAGCAATGCAATAACATAAAACATCTATATTCAATCCATTTATGAGCATTTAAGACTATTTTCAGGATACTGTCTTCAAAACTTTATCCTTTTGCCAATATAGCACATAATCTTACAAAGGTTTCTATTCTAGATCGTACATTAATTTTCAAATGTAAAATCGTAACAGTTATAAGAATCAACCTGGTAAATTTGCTTCAAGCTTCTACATTTCGTGTCATGATCTGGCACAATCAAACTGAAGCCCGACAGGTTGTCCTTTGAAGATTCAAAACCATTTCCATGTATTCATCCAGGGATCAAGCCATATCGAAAAGTACCCAGGTCGTTGAATTTCTTAGAATGCAAAGGCATGATCTGTAAATATCCTGCATTTGGCACTGCCATCGTATCAAACAGGGCCCTAATCTGTGAATAAATTCCATGATAGCTAGTATCAACTAGCCACAGGCATCGATTAGCATCAGATTTCAAGCAGCAACAAGCCTGAGATCCCTAAAATCGAATTCAATCAATTTAAGACACCTAAATCCGGATTCATGCGACTGAACTGCTCTGTCATAACATTTTTGTGCTCATAAGGAGACGACATACCAATAAGCGGCCACTGCAGGGCATTTGCCAGACGATTCTGATAGAAATGGTCTAGGGTTTAGCCTAGGCGGCAATTTTGGCGCCAGGACGTTTCTGGAAAAAGTACCGAAACTTAATATTTTCCATAATCAACCGCTCCACAAGAAATTTTAATGTAAAATGCTTCTTTCTTACCTCAGAGCCAACATCGGCTGTGTAGATGCCGCCATTTAAGGCATCTTGTTGAGCTATTCATATGGGAATGTTAGGCCGAAATCACACTATAGCTTGAACCGAAAAATTACGTGGCAAGGATAGTCACCCGGTAAACTAAAAAAAAAACTTGGTCGCTCAAGGGTATCACATTTACCGATGTCCGAAATGGACACGTCGGTTGCCACGCAAACTGGCTACTCTCCAGTTTTTCCACATCGAAGGCATTTTCATGGATTGACATCTCTAGATCCAGATAATGGGTATGTATTGTTACAATAGTTTTATGCTGTTTGCCTGAAGTCTTCTGTTATGTTTTCCAGTCAATATTTGACCTGCTGCAGATAATGGCAGCAACAGCAGATAGAGATGCAGTTCCTAGTGAAAACATTATCATGTTAGAACTGGAAATTCTTTCGGGTAGTGAGAACAGGTAAAGCGGCTCATGGCTATATTTGAACTGTTCATTATGCACTCAATAATAAGTACCCTTCTTTATCATTTCCTTATGTATGCCGCTTATATTAGTTAAGGTGGTTGGCAATTTTGTTGCAATGCTTGAGTGTAGGATTAGAAAGCTAATATTGCCCGCAAGTTATCAAGTAAACTCCGGTATACTTCATGAAGTAAGCAACTTTGTTCATTCCTTAATATTACAAGTCCAAATTTCTTCATGTCACTCACTCCAGGTTTCCTAAATATCCGCACAAACATAATGTTACGTCTCTAAACAGGATGGCCGCTTATGATTCCATCCTTGGTGCTTGCCTTCTTTCATTATTTTTTCTAGGCAAGCCCGGAGTAATTGAGTCCACAAAGACATGCATTTTTGAGGTTACGCCTAGTGCAATAAGGAACACATCTAGCCCGGCATTGAAGGTGACATCAATCTCGTGAAATTTAGGGCGGTTATGTCAACAAAAAAATATAGGCTATTGACTATTTTTTCTTTGTCCTTTTGAATTATAGGTGGCTCTCTGCGAATGTATTTCTAATAATTGTGAAGCATTATCCACCATATCTCAAGCATATTTGTTCACCGCTTGAATTCGCTCTTCCGCCTTAATTAGCACCTTCTCTCATTACATGCATAAAACTAGCACTTGAAGAATTTGGTCTAGAAGGAGTTACGGGAGGATTGATGAATGGCAACTGTTTAACCACCAAAAGTGATCACTTAGCTACTTTGAATGCTCATCACAACCTGGACATTGATGCAATTATGAATGCAAAGAGGTCCAAGTTAAATAACGATAGAGAAGAATTTGAAGTTCCAATCACAATACCCAGATTTTCTACAATCCATTGTGGCCCGTGCATTTATGCGTTTTTGCATCAAGGAATAATGGCTCGCACTCATATAAACAAATTAAGGATAAAAGCATGTGAAATTTTACCATTGCATGAACAAAAAATGAATTAAAATACCACAATGGAAAGAGCTCGTGAAAGAGAATCGAATGGCCTTGCAATATAGAACCTTACCTCTCAGAAAAGATGAAATAAAGATGAAATAGATCCTTGTAGAAGCTGGCGAAATGATTTTGTTGAATGCAATTGCGTTGAGCTCTCTGGCGCGAAAGTTTGGAAGAAACGAGATGAAGTGGAAAATTCATCCGACGTGGTTGCCTGCCAAAACTTTGGTCAGCTGGTGTTGCCCGTCGAAATTTCGAAGGGTGCCGAAACGCTGACTCAGATTTTGACACCCCTAATGTGATACGGTGAGTGCCTAAATAATCCACGTGGTAATATTTCGTTGGCGTTTGTGAATTTTTAATTAAAGTTTAGCCCTAGTGTGATTTCGCCCTTAGGCGGCTACTTTGAGCGCCAAAAAGCATCGCACAACGAAAAAAGTGCTTAAATCCCCTGGAAAATAAAATTTTCAATAAAATGTTAACATATTCCTTAAATAAAATTTCAGCTATGGCTCTAGTAAACCACCGGCTAAGATTGATCTCAACCGTTGGATCACTATAAACTTGAAGGGCGGTGTGTAAGGTAATTTCGATGGAAAGACGAGAGAGACGTACAAATCCCTAGCAGATGGTTGCTTTTTTTCTTTTCCAATAACTATAATACGGTCATAATCAGCATCATGAAGTGCTTGTGCACCATGTTTGTATCTATTTCTGCAAATGCTAAATCCAACAATAGATCACTTGTCCAAGAGAAGGAGTTTCACACGCATTTCACAATGTTGAAACAACCTTAAAGATGGAGAATATGGGATGAGATATTTTTCATCTTCACGATCATTACACTGCAAAATGTCGTCGTGTGATAATTCTTGCAAAATTCAAATGGCCGTTCATCAAACAGAAAATACATCAGCAACACATAAAAGTTGAGTTGGCCAAATTCCACATGCGGCAATGGTACCTCTCTCTTAACTCAACTTCTGGGTCCCTTTTTTTAGAGCTACAACTCTGTGATTCCATTGCGGCAGTTACATTATGAAGCCAATTCAAAATAGTTTAAGATCGTATTATTGCGCAAATCTACGGCAAAATTTGTCTGGCACTTCATTCAATTTTTAAAAATCAAGGATCAACCCTGCTAATTAATCGAATGTTTGGGAGTTAAAGTGGTAGCGTTTTTTGTTTTAGGAGGAGTATCTTGGTAATTGCTAACTGTTGCATGGAATTAGACGGCAAGTGGTAGTTACGACGTGACACTATAAAAATGGTTCACTCTCATCTAATTCAGTCAAATCTGGCTCTAATGAGCTCATCTTGCTATGAACAATAATAATCTTCTTTATATGATAGAATTTTAGCTTTCCTTTCTAGTGAGAAATAAAAGTATTAAACATATCTTTTAAAAAATTTCTATCTCTAAACTTCTTCAAGCAAGCTGCCAAAGATAATGCCATGCCTTTTCGATGCACTAGGAGTCATGCAGCTAGAAAATGTTGTAATATAAAGGGTTGGGGGGGAGGGGGGCAGATGCATGTAGAAAATACTAGTCAACTTGCAATCCTCAAACATAGAGAAGATAAGGAATGCAGTATGGGACCCAACAAGAGAACAAATGCGTTAAATCTTGTTCTAAGCATGAGCATCATCAAGATCAGATGTAAATACTTCATATGTGTGTGTATCCCTGCCAAATATATTGTTCATCAGGTATGCCAAGTCCCTGGCTTTGCCTCTTTCATTCCCTAAAATAGAC
Source organism: Isoetes taiwanensis (assembly GCA_021234155.1). Lineage (NCBI taxonomy): Eukaryota > Viridiplantae > Streptophyta > Lycopodiopsida > Isoetales > Isoetaceae > Isoetes > Isoetes taiwanensis. Next base: position 11,900,123 of record JAJEKV010000005.1, on the reverse strand, counting down.
TGTCTTGCATGTTCAGTGTTAATGCCATGGAAGGACACATTTGACTCAAGTGTCCCGCCTCTGTATCTGGCTTTTGGCTTGGAGTTTCTAATAAGTTTATCATTCTTCTAAAAAAAAAAGAAATTGACTCAAGTGTCTTGAACAAAATATTTCCACACTCAAAGTGGGACATTCATCCTTCAATATAATCATGAAACCTACCTTCAAACAGATGCTCGAAAAAGGAATTCATTACTTCGATCATATTCCTCTTCTTTAAGGCAGTACATCCTAAATGCTTCAAGTGCCAAATTAATAGAAATCTTCAGTAAATTCTAGTCCCTCTGCCATAATTACTATTTTATCCAAGCTCATTCTTGTGTATATGAAATGTTGCTATGATGTCTAGACTGGATACAATTCTCTTGGGTTACAATGTTTGTTAGAACTGATGATCCAAATTAAAAAATCATAAGCAATCGCCTGCTCATGGATGATCAGTCTAAGCTGAAAGCTTTGAAGATCAAGGTAACTTCTACGTCTTCTACATTTAAATCGGATATATGGTGTCTTTTGAGCTTTAATTACATTTTGCAAAAAAAAAAGGTTCTATGGTCATAAAAGCGGGGATTCTAGCCAGCGCTGGAGCTCCACAACATTTGGGTGATCCCCATTAATAACTCAACATGAATTGGGAATCAAGAGAATGTTCTTAGCTCCCCCACACGACACCATCAAACAAGGGTTTGCCCTTTCAAGCAACCCAAAAATAATTATACCTATAGTGGTCTGGTAACGATTTGTTATAATAGCTATTTCCAAACTTATGAGTAACCACTAAATTGACCATAATCCAATTTTTAATAAATCAATGTTGTAATAGAAAAACCAACATGAATAATCACTATGAAATTTAAAATAGTATTAAAAACTCCCCACAATTGAAACCAATGTGAATAACCATCATCACATTGAAAACAATATTGAAAACCTCTTACGACAAGCCACTACCAATTTGATAAACCATGGTATATTAAAAAACCATAATGAATTACCACTATTGCATTAAAAACCATATCAAAAACCATTATCAACTCAAATAAACTATGCTTCAACAAAAAACCAATATAATTAACTATGTACTCATTATAAAAACCACAATAATATGTGGTTTTTATTAAGGATAAAAAAATCTGCGTAGAAAACCACACCAATAGTGGTTTTTTAGTGGTAAATTATAGTAGTTAATTTTTTGGGTGCCTTGTGTGTCATGTCTGGCGGGAAGACCGTACGCTAGGCATGTTAATTCAAGCAATCCATTATTCACGCTAACTTATTTCTAATTATGCCTATATAAATCCATTTCACGCTCTCAAAGTTCCTACATTTTCTTCCTTTTTTCATACGATTTGGTTTGGCCTCTCGTGTGTTTGGATCCGCCCTCCGAAATCTTGGTGAGCAGATTTATATTCAGCAATGTTAGATGTTTGGTTTCGGCAATTCCTAACTTACTAAAAGACTCCGCCTTTTAGTTCTCAGAGCATCCGTGAAAGTGAGGACTAAGGTCTGCGAATCGAAAAAGCCTCGGAATTAAAACCACAAGCATAGTCCTCGTTCTTGAATCCTTCCAGCCCAAATTTAACTCAAGGTTAGTTTTCATTTAGTTTTAAGTTTCATCTCAATGGCAGGTTTAATCCAAGAAGACAAGCTTTTGCATTTGTTTCGAGGTAGAGGAAGCAGATGATGTTTATGAAAACCGTAATAGTTTTTATAAACTCCATCCGCTTCTTTTGTTTCAGTAAATTCTTGAGTTTCTCTTCCCGAATTAATCATGCTATTGCATGCAAGTTTCTATTATGAATAAGTGTAGTAGAAAGCATTAGAAAAATCTGAAAGATAATATTTGAAACACGCGAAAAGATAATATCCGAAAACACGCTTTTATGCTAACCTTAGCCTTCAACATGAATAGATTTCGTGCACTCGTGAGAGGGAGAAAAAAAAAACACATAGATAGATAAGAAAATAGATAAAGGCCGGGCAATTATTTTAAGCGTGTAAATAATTGCCCGGCCTTTTATCTATTTTCTTATCTATCTGCATGTGTTTTTTTTTTCCCCTCACTGAATGCACGAAAGCGTATAGTTTTTCCTATATAGCAGGTTTACACCGGCGTGCAAACAATTTTATCCCTACTTTCAACTTTTTACGCTAAACACGCAAGGTGTCTCTTAGTTTCTAAGTTTATAAATAAATAAATATAACACGCCCGGCGGAATACCGACATTCGGGCCACTTCCTATTGATAGATGCCAAGTTACATTAATCACCCGGTTGGTGACGAAGATGCATTGGAATTACATTTGGGCCAGCAATCACACAGCCCAGCTCGGTCCAGCTGCTCCAATCTCCGGTCCGGTTGAACCGCAAACAGCACCATCCGGCTGGAGCACGGCCTTGCAACCCCCGGAGTACTTGGATCAAGTAATGATGATGGCGCAGAGCGCATGGCAATGATAGATCCGGGCTCGGGGCCCTTGCAATCGCATGGAGGCTGGCCCTCTTATCTAATCACTTCGAATGCAAAGACATGCATTGATCGAGAGTGAATCTCGTGATCCGTCACCGAGATTCAAAATGAGGAGTCGCGTTTCTTAGTGGTTAGCCTCTATGCCCGGATGCCCCAACACGAACCACTACCACAAAGGCGGTATAATGATGCAATGGAGATGGCTCAACCAATGGAACCACTCACCGCAGCGCTTATACGATGCATTGGAGGTTCAACCAATGGGAGGGAGGTGGAGGTGGAGCAGCGGGGAGGTGGAGCTAGAGCCCGGTGTTTTCTACCGGGTTTTAATGTCGGTTCACTATGCCCGGCTATGGAAATGGGAGTATCGATAAAGCCTACTCAAAGAGACCGGGCTTGAAATAGTAGTCACAGGATTTTGTCCGGTTTATCCGGTTTATCCGTGATTATATACAATTGTAAACTTTTTCCAATGAATACAACAAATTTTGTCTACTTCTATATTTCTACAATGTAATACATGTTACATACCTTTTTTAAGCGGTTTCTTGGCCATGCAACAAATGTTCCAACACTTTCTCCAACCTTATCCCCACCGGTGTCATGAGGTAAAGCTTCATCCATAGCGCAAGATAGTTAATCATCAACTCCCGGACATACTTATCCCCCGGCGGAATTCCATGACAGTTTACATCCGATCGATGGAGTCGATCTTGCATAATCCTACTTTCCTTTTCTCGATTTGTAGTTAACATGAAACATTCATCTTCGATTAATCGCAGAAAATTGCTATTCGACACCTACTATTGGAAATTAATGTCAAGCTATAGGAATGAGATGAGTACCGTAACTCAGAGCCATTCTTGAGAAGTCGATTTGAGTTCTCGAAATCACAAAGCGCTATGGAAACTCGTGATCGGGAAAAATTCGAATTAGAAGAAAGATTAGGTTAACTACTTTTAGGCGGGATAAATTTGGCGGGATACTTTTTGGGTAGATTGGTTTTTAAAAACTTAATGAAAGAAGTCATGGACCTGGTCTTCGTCATTATTATTTGTATGTGTCAAGAATATTTCAAACCGCGCATTTTGTGTTTTCTTGAAATTCAAATTTCTCTGGTGTAGAAAACGCTATTTTTTCGATAGGTAGAAAAAGCTATTTCTGAGGATTTCGAAAGGCCAGATCCGAAAGCGACCTTCCGACTCTGTTACTAGGCGACTCCGGAGATGTCTTCTAAAACCAGAGGTGGTCGAGGCGGACGGGGTAGAGGAAGCGGTGGAAGAGGAATCTCAAAACCCGGCTCTTCTCAAGTTTCAGAGGACGTTGATCGAGAATACCACGTAATACCATTACGTAACCCTAGTCAAGGTATTTAATTTGCCGTACACAATACATCGTGTGGAGAGTATTATGCTTGCATGAATTTGAGATATTTCCTTGCCTTGATTAATATGCTTTGCATGAGTTTGAGTTATTATGCTTTGCATGAATTTTAAGTATTACCATCAGTTAATGCTCTGATTGTCCGTTTTGTAGAACATAATTTTGCTCTGTTTTATATATAGAATATAGCGGTGTTAGTCAGTTGGAGATAGCAATGTTCAATGCGGTTAAATAGTGTGAAATATGGATTCATAAAGGGTATGTAGCTTAAAATGTGGATGCAAACTAATTTAGTTTCAAAATCACGCATAGCATGGTCAAGAATAGGAGCTACCAACACATGGCGTGAATTGTACTAATTTAGGTTTAAATGCATGGCGTGATCTCTGATACGAAAAGTACTATAAAAAATGTTCATCTTCTTTTGCAGTGCCCAAGAGGAAGAAAACCCCTAATAATTCGGGTTCTAATCCTGCCAAGAAGTCAAGGGTAGACGACCCAGATGCAGTACCATATGATCTCACCTTAGATGATGAAGGGCCGATTCTTATAGCAACCACTGACCCTGCCTGCCCTGAAGAGGAAATGGACGAGGGTGCCGAGTGGTACGTTGACCTTGCCAAGACAAATGGCAAGCTCGACTTAACTCTCTTCTCGAGGAAAAAGGAAGCAGACAAGATGGCCAAACAAGGGATCCTAATCTCTTGTGAGGAAGAAGATGACACCAACTGCAAATTGCTCTTGGAGATTACACGTAGCGGTAAGAAAGATCTGCCGGACTTACTCACTCTAGAGCTATCGTGATACAAGGATACGTTCATGAAGACAGATGTGAACGGTGAGACATGTTTTAAGTATGGTTGGCCAACCAATGTAGCAGTTACGCCAATATCTATTTGCCAAGGGGTTACAGCTGTGCGTAGAGGCATGTTCACTAAACCGACACCAAGTCACTATTTGCAGCAAGCTAGGGAATTAGCTGACTTGAAAGCTTCTAAGAGGGTCCTAGATCTAGGGAAGGATGTTCAACCTGCAGTTGTCGAAGGCATGGAGGCTTCTGTTTTTGAGAATGAACAGGACAGGGTGGCGCAGCTAGAGGCCATGAACAAGCTGAATAAGTATGCTGATCATTATCCATTGGGTTTTAAGGAAACTTTTGCGATCCATGTGAAGTCCCTCATCCGTTCACCAAGCTCCATTTATGTTAGCAGAAGATATGATCCAGCACATGCTATGGAGATTGTTCAGAGCATGATTAGTAATCCAGGTCAAATGCCTATGCCAGCGGATGTGTTACCTTGGGATATGATCTCGAACAAGCCCGCTGAGTGGACGAACTTCGAGGATGTAATGTTAAAGGAGAACATTAAATTGCCGTCATCGACGGCAAAGATTCTGTTGAGGCATGTAAGGCCCTCATCGGTGCCGGCGTGAGAAAAACAGGCCAAAACGCGTTCTACAATCACTATGCATTATAGGAGATGTCGATCTTGGATGCCAATACTTCACCGCAGATTTTGAGATTAGTGCAACTTTGAATGAAATGGGGAAGACATTTCTATACAAAAGGTAACTAACTGTATTAGGATGTTAGCACTTTCATATTCACGTCAGGCGTTCATTCAAATGAAACCAATTCACGCCAGGCGTGATTTCCTGTAATGAAACCAAATCACGCCAGGCGTGCTTTCAAATCAAACCAACCACGCCGGACGTGAATGTTAAAGCACGCCTGGCGTGAATTGATTTGATTTGAAAGCACGCCTGGCGTGATTTGGTTTCATTTGAAATCACGCCTGGCGTGAATTCAACCGATTCGAAAGCACGCCTGGCGTGAATTGCATTGGTATTTAATTCATTTCACGCCAGGCGTGCTTTGAGGTTGATCTTTTCTATTGAAATCGCTACCGACGTGTTTCTTGTCTCTCGAGCATCGATTCAATGCCTGTACTTTTGGCAGTCCATACGTGGAGCAACTGCGCCACGCCCGTCAACATGGGTGGAATATGGCTGCCCATTACCCACCAGACAGGGCGGGTCAAAGTCTGAGGCTTTCAAGCTGCTGGAGCGGACTCTGTCGCAGACAATTATACAGGAGAAGAATAAAACTGCAAGAAAATCAAAGAAAAAAGTTGGTGATGACATTGCAGATCCTTTCCGAAAGCTCATCTAGCGTGTCAGGCCCAACAGACTTCGTGATAAGATTGTGTTTTGTATGCAAAGATGGCAAAAGTGGAATGAATTCTGGGACGCTTATGCACAAAGGAAGCTGCCAGATACTATGGGTAGGGTGCCTCCTGTTGATGTAAGCATCTTTGACTTGAATGTGACAGAGATGAGAAAGACTCAGGGGCTAGACGACGCTGAGACCATTTGGGTTTTAGACCAGTGCTTAAAGAAGGAAGTCTTATACAAGAAGGGTGCTTTCACCAAGGATAGGATGTCCTTCGTTGAGTGCCTGCAACCATGTAAAGGATGTACGTATAATGAAGTCACCTGTAGGAGGAGCTGAGTTACAAAGGCTATCGGGGATGTGGCATTATCCAAATTGGATTCTTGGACAAATACAAGGTCAAGAATGATGACATCAAGAAGTTTGTATTACGGTCAAAGGACTTCCTAAAGAATTGGAAGGCTAAAAATACAAAACATAAGGAGACTCTACCCCTAAGGTAATCGGGCCGAAGTTGAGAAGAAAAGTGGCCCTTGTGAAGAAGATTATGGAGAAGACGACGCTGTCCAAAGATTGGTCTCCATTGGGTACAAAGGTCTCTTGCGAGAATCAACTTCCGGCCTTAAAAAATATACTCTTTTGTTGTTGGGCGGGGGGTGGGAGAGGAGATATGGGCATGAACCAGAAGGACTACAGCAGCTTCTTTACCAGCTGTATAGGATTGACAACTGAGAGGTCCTTCACTATTGTCATCGTTTGTCCTTCAGGTGAGTCACATCTGCATGCACTATCATTTGCTCATGATCCTGGAGTGCCTCAAAGTTATTAGGGAGGGATGCCTAATATATGATGTTAAGGATAATGAGCTGCGAAGAATAAGATGGCACATGTGATCTTTATTATGATATCCATGCTGTCAGACGAGGAATATGATATTGCTAAGGCCAAGGGTGACAATAGCAGTGCATGGGAATGTTTTTTTCTAGATGATCCGGACTTAAGAACTATATTCTTTTCATACGGATCGGGGATCAGTCGTAAGCAGGATGAGTCGGAAGAGGATGAGGATCGGGACCCCTCCTAAGTGGGGAAATCAAGCACGAGCTACAAACTAAGGAGAAGGACCCCTTAAATAAAAATGGATTTCCCCGCCTATGGCTGCTTACCTCGTCGAGGCATTTGCTCCAATTGATACAACCCGCTTGGAGCTTCATGTTGAGGTTATATTGCCCGAGAGGCTCTTATGGGTGCAAGAAGATGTCACTACTTTGTGAGTGATGGGGGCAGGCCAAAGACTTTCTTGAACCATTCCTCATGCATGTGCTTGCCAAATCTTCTAAAGGCCCTTATGGCAACCCTGAAATCATCAGAATCAAAAGTCTCGTAGACTTGTCCAATTCGAAAAGTGGACGTTGTTTCCGGTGAGGGAACTAGTAATCTGCTGACCGATAAGGAAAGCAATAATGAACAAATAGTCGCTAAACGGGGCTGCTCAAAGTAACCGTGGATGGGCGAACTTAGGGAATATCCTTGCCCACATTGCGGGTGATGCAAGCAACAATAGAGTAGATTCACGGGTTAACAATGAAATAATTGATGTGGAAACCGAAAAATGAAGGCAACCAAGGCGGCTCTAGTGATTCCTGTGGTTTGCCAAATCAATAGTAAAATAATGTCGGTTTGTGAAGGACGCAGTGGAACTAATAGAAAATAACAATTCTAACAAATGTAAGAAGACGAAGATTAAGGGTGGTGAAGGGGGAGAATGACGAAACGACGGCAAAATAAACCGAAGATGATAGGTATGGCCTTGCCGATTTAAATCGCCACGCCGCGTGATTTAATTTGTATTACCTTTGAATTAAATCGCGCAAAGCGTGCTTTGATTATTTTTCGTTGTCAAACTAAATCACGCCGAGCCGCGCGATTTGGTTATGACTATTTCAAATCACGTTTGGTAGCGTTTGTATTGTTTGTGTTATCGATATCTTGCTGGTAGGATACATGTTTGATGTTTCAGCTTCCATTGCGTTTCTAAGAAGGTTGTGGTGTTCGACCTAAACGAGTCCTTTGCAAGACCTTTCCAAAAATAAAGTGGCTAGAGATCGGGTTTCATCGGACACGGTAGAGAATCAAACACCAAGTGGATCTATCTACTACCGCACTTGAAGGAGATGCTAGGCGAGGCATTCTGTGTTATTTTCGAGTTGGTATTTGGTCATCCATAGAACTAAGGAACATCAAGGATACTTTGGAGGCACCGGGGAAATGCGTGAGACATTGGTTGACCTTTTGGGATCGAGAACAAATGTGTGAAGTTCACTAATCCCAAGGATCCAACAGCAAGCCTATCTTCATCAAACACTTGAGTAACATGATGGGACTAACTTGGTATCGAGAATAAGGATGATATAATCATAGTGGATGATGATGCTCTCAAATGCTTCTACAATCAAACATAGGCCACGAATCCACCATCTTACGATCCAAAAACTTTGCGGCGCATGATGATTTTCTGGTGAAGTTTGTGTCTATTATGCATAATTTGGCTATGGGGATGACGGTGGGTGAAGTGTTAGATTGCACTTTAACTGGATAGAACGGTGACATGGAACCACACCTTGTTAAACACGTGGAAAAACATGGATTAATCCCTTAATGTTTTATTGGAATATATGACATTTTTGTATGATATTTGTGCCATGTATCGATAATTTCGAGTCTGGAATTGCCTCGCAAATAATGCAATCTGTTATTATCAAACCTAATATTATCATCTAAATGCTCTTCAATTTTGGTCTCATCTATGTTAGCAACTTGCTCTTCATTTTTGCATATTTCAATTCGCATATGAAACGTCACACGTGAATCGCAACCTTATGTTATTTTTGAAGTCCAAAAAAAAAGATTAAAAAAAACAAAAACCCCCTAGAAGACAATAGCAGGTTGGCGTGATTTTGGAGTTGACATAATCCCAATTTAATTGGATGATGGTTAAGATGTAAAGTATGGTTTAGAACTTGGTTAATCTGACATAAGATAAAGACTAAATCTCTCCACATATTGGTGCACACTCTCACCATGCTTTATATGAAAGGTTTGCAGTTCAAAAATCAAATCCTGAAGATCTAACAGCTTACCAAATCTTGCCAAGAATTTCCTGATCAATTCATCCCATGAGTTAGCTCTTAAGCTCATAACATATTCAAGCCAAGTCTGACCTCATCATTTTTCAAACACTTTTTAAACTCAGAGAACTTACAACCTTTTTTGTGTCCATACTCCTGATAGTACTCCTCAAAAGTTTTCAGAAAATTATTAGCATTCATGCTTGGATCAAAAATAGGAACAGGAATTGGTATATTCAACACAAAGTAATGGCAGGGCATACCTGTATTTGCTTATATACTTACTCCTGGGGCTGCAGCAGAGGCTTCATGATTCTCCTGTGTTTCAGCATGCTCAGATGCTTCATTAGCTCTCCTGGGAGCCATGAGTTCAAATTCCAGAAAATAATCTCGGTAGAACCTCCAAAATGTTGAAGGTGTTCCTGGCAAAACCTTCAACCTCAGTGGTTTAGAACCTCCAGGTTGCTTAAGGCAACACTCTGAGTGAAAATCCCCAAGCAGAATGCTCAAACAATGATTATGGACCACTTTCCCTAAAGGGAAAAAAGTCTGCCTAGCAAGAATAGATGCCAAATGCTGACCAGAGTAGGTTTAATAAAAAAATTTGATGCTAAGGCTACTCAAGACCTTGAAGGATATTGGGAACAAAGTCATATAGATTTTGATTAGAGCAAGCCACTCAAAAATGCATCCCTAACCAGGTCAATGTTTGGTCAATATCCCTGGCAGAGAGTCAAATTTTCTAACTCGATAAAGGTAACTTCTTTTTGGGGCTTGATGCTTGAATCCCTCTCTAGTATGTCTGCACACAATGTTCAAGAATGGTTTTTGCAGAAAGAAGTGCAACTTTTTTGGATTTTTGATTTTTGATTCGACTGCCTGTCACAGACTAAGAACAGCAGGCAAGTCTTGGATTTGCTAGATGCTTGGATGCACTTTTTTGCTTTTCTGGGTCATATCAATGCTATCAATGCTTCTACAAATGAGAAGATGAAAATTACTCGAGCAAGATATAAATGCAAACATATTAAGGGCAAAATAATGATCTGGTTGTGCAAGCTCAAATTTCTATCAATGGATTATACAGGCACTATAACTATCATGAACCTACGCTACATATGCTTTATGCAACAATTATGCTATCGCCTTTTTTGTGCTAGAATGCAAGAATTGAGTGTTTTAGCACATTTTCAAAAAACTTTGGCTAAAGTAAATGGAAAAAATTGGGAAAAAATAATAACTTTAGCTTAACTTTTTTCGGGACTGCACCAACCTTGGAGCTCTTTAGCCAAACGCTAGAAATTAAGAGAGTGAAATTTTGTATTGTTTAGCTAAACCATAGAAACTTTTAGAATGAATTTCGGGCCATTTTAGCTAACATCATTCTAGATGATTAGTAGTTTACTTTCTAGCACTATGAATTAATTTGAGTCCTAGACTTTGCTAGCTAGCATTATTTTAGAATGTTTTCACAAAGAAAATGACCAAAATAAATGGAATATATTGAAAAAAAGTATAATAATTTGGCTTAATATTTTCTATTGGCCACACCATAGAAATTTTTGGGTTGATGTTTGGGTTAGTTTAGCTAAATGCTAGAAAGTATGAGAGGAAAAATGTGTAGGGTTTAGCTAAACCACAGAAAGTTTTGGGATTAATATCGAGCAAGTTTAGCTAAAGTCATTCTGGCAATTAGTAATTTATTCCCTGCAGAAAACTCTCACAGATTTGTCAACGAGGATCAGATTTTCGTTTGTTCCAGAGTCACACAGCAAGCAAATAAAGATCCCAAGCTCTAAGTCTTGGGCAGAATCAAATAAGGTATACAGTCAGGTAATTCTTCAAAATTCATCAGTAATTCACGAAAAATCTGGCATATGGAAGGTTGATCCAAGCTTGAACTCTCATAACCGGTCTTTCCTCAAAGATCTTGATGCGTTCTTCGCCTCGAAGCCCTTGAAATCATCTCTGAGACATTTTCCCCTTTTCTAAACCTCTGTTTGGTGCAATTCTTGGCAAATCCGTTATGGGTTTTCTGTTTATTTCATGGGTTCTTGGTATGTTATGGGCCGATCCGATAGCTCTGAGCCATGATTTTGTAGTTGATTCAGGTAAATTTGCCGGATCTTAGCAGTTCTACAGATTAGGGTTCTTGGCAAGAAAGCTCTAGATATCCCACAGGCAAGATTCGAAAGGGAAGCCCAAGGTATAAAAGGAATAACAAATTCAATGTTATTAATAATTTACGTGCTATATCCACGTGGGCCTCGGTACCTCCACCACCCCACACGCTCGGGTATACCACGTGTGTTGGGGTTGGTCGGGGAATCTAGGCTAGGAGGTAGATAGGAATTTTTTTTTTTGCAAAATATGGCTAGGCACACTTCCCAAGAAATCACATATAAAGGCCTAAATGAACGAATTTTTGGAATTTCTTTTTTTGCAAACGGAATCTTTTTTGATGCTCCCCATGATGGTGGAATCTTTTTTGCAAAACTAGCTTTTTTATTTTTGGCTTTAAAAAGGTATATGAAAATGGTGAGGTGGCAAGTAGGCAAGATGGGTTGGCAATATGAGGATGACATGGCAAGTAAGGGTCATGAGGTGTCAAACAACTTGGCTAAGAATATTTTTTCAGTCAAAACATGAGATGAGGTGGATATGATGTGTATGACATGTGAATGATGATGCGGAGATGTTGGTGATGATGTGGCAAGATGATATGTCACCCTTATGAACTTAAACACTTAAGTTGAAGAATTTTTGCAAAGGATGGAATTTCAATGGGGTGACACGTGTATGATGTGACATGGCAATGAAGATGACATGTTTGATATATTTGAGTTGGCCCTGTTTGCTGGCAGTTTAGTTCATCAAGTAGTCTTCTCAACCGTGATATTTCTTTTGCCACTAAGGATGAAGCTGCATATTCAGCTTCTGCTGAGCTCATAGCTATTGCACTTTGTTTCTTGCTTCTCCAAGCAATTACACCACCACCTAGGAATATTGCATAATGTGGATTTTCTGCAAGACAAGTCTCCTCCCCAATCAACATCACTGTAAGCATATAATGTCAGATCTTTTGAGTCCTTCCCTGCCATCCAATGTTCTTTTGTTGGATTGTGACACCTTTTGCTTAAAATATTAACCACATATGAGATGTCTGGCCTTGTATTACTAGCTAAAAATAGTAGACACCCAATTAAAGCTCGATAAGGGATATTCTCCATCTCTCTAATATCCTTTTCTGAAATAGGTGTTTCTGCTGTTAATCTGTGCCCTGGTACTATTGGAGTTTTAGCAGGATATGCCTCAGTCAAGTTAAACCTTTTGAGCATGTTCTCAATATGTATACTGTGTTTCAGTTGCAGGATTCTTCTTTCCCTATTTCTGATCACTTCTATTCCTAAAAACCGTTTTAACTCTCCGAGATCCGACATTTGGAATCTAGATTTCAGAAGTTCTTTGCATTTATTCAACACATGAAGAGTGTTTGCTGCTATAATGCAATCATTTGAGCTTCTCAAGACCTTGATCCTTGAGGAATTTGTCCATACAAAGATACCATTCACGAGGAGATTGTTTCAACCCATATACTGCCCTATTAAGTTTCCATACCATGTCTTTTGCTTGTTCAAAGCCTGGGGCCTGATTCATAAAAATCTTTTCTTCTAGTTTTGCATTGAGAAATGTTGTTTTTACATCCATATTTCCTTTTTGCTTTTTCCAAATCTGTCCTTGTACAGAGTGTCTTCATCAAATAAAACATCTCTACTAATTATTACTTTCTTGCTTTCTGGGATATAGATTCTATACCCCTTTGTTTCCTCATCATATCCAACAAGAAAACCTATCTCAGCTTTATTGTCAAGTTTCTTTCTCAATTCATTTGGAATATGAGCATATACCAGACATCCATATGTTTTGAACATGTTATAATTTATCTGTTCATTTCCCATTGACCATATCAGATCTGGTACATTACCTCTTAAGCTTGATGATGGAAGTTTGTTTTGTACAAGAATTGTAGTTTTCAAGGCCTCCTCCCATAAGTAGTTTGGCAGCCCACTGTGTTTGATCATTGATCTTACTGCATCCATAATGGTCCTGTTCTTTCTTTTTGCTACTCCGTTTTGTTGAGGGCTGTACCTGCAAGTTAATTGCCTTTTGATGCCATTAGTAATACAAAAAAGCTTAAATTTGTATTCTCCTCCTCGATCAGATCGGATACACCTTAGCTTTTTCCCAGTTTCTCTTTCCATTTCTGTAACATATTGTTTGAATGCTGCCAATGCTTGGGATTTTCTTTCCAGACAGTAACATTTGGTTTTTCTGCTATGATAATCAATGAAGGAGATAAAATACCTTTTATTTGTTCTCCCCTTTACATTCAAATGACCACACAAATCGGTGTGCACTAGTTCCATGATTTCTTTAGATCTGGTTTTTGACTGCTTGAATGGTAATCTATTTATTTTCCTAGAATGCATCCTTCACACATGAATTTATCAGCCTTTACATCATTGCACTTGATCCATCCCTTCATTGCAAGGTATTTTACATTGTTACAGTGTGTATGTGCCAACCTGTTATGCCAGAGCTCAAATTCAGCTGAATTTAAAAGATTCAAGCTATTGCAAATTGAGTCATTCATTTGAAACAAATTTCCACAACATTTTGCAAGGAACTTCAATTCATTTCCAAGATAAATATAACAAGCTTTTGAGTAAAAGGTAACTCTATAACCCAAATCTACCAACTGGCTAACTGAAATCAGATTTTTTATGATTGTAGCAACATATAGAACATTCTCAATGCCAACAATATTTCCATCAAGATCTACTAATTGCAGCAACCCCTTCCCTTCGATTTCTTGAAGATTTCCATTTCCCACTTGAATTCTTCTAGAACTTGTGGTTGCTAAGTTCTTGAGCAGACCAGTAGATTGGACTACTGATCTCTCAGCTCCACTATCAACTACTAGAGGATCAGATTTGTTAGCATTTGTATTTTTGTCAATAACAGCAAAAGCATGCATTACCTCATCATCATCTTGATTCCCAGATGTATCTTTCTCCTCCTTTTCCTTAGCAACATAAGCTTCAACTGGTTTTCTACCTCGTCCCCTGCTTGAGTTTACTCTTCCCCCTCTGATTGCAGACCCTTGATTTTTGCCACGTCCATAATCTTTTGGAGTGGGGCATTTTGCTGCCACATGCCCTTTTCCTCCACAAGTGTAGCAGTTAAACTCCTTTTGAAGCTTAGGGCACTCATTTTTAAAGTGTCCAATCTGATGACAGTTATAGCATGTGATTTTGTCTCTTTTTCCAGCAAACAAAATTTCAGTGGGCTCATCTCCTTCTCTCATTATTTTCTTTTGTTCAAATTCTGTTCTAAGAATGTTTTCAGCTTCCTCCCTTGTCTTACTCATATTTCTAATATTTAGAGCAAGATTTTCGTTTTCACTAATAGCCCTAGAGATCTGTAACACTTGACTTCGTTCTGACACATTCACACCAGCCCCAGATAGGTCAGCAATAATGTTATCAAATTTGTTAAAAAATTCTGCTACATCTCCACCCTCTCTTAATTTTAGTCCCCTCAATTCATTTTTGAGCAAATCAATTTGTGATGATGTCTTTTCTTCAAAGTGTTTCAGCAAAAAAGACCACATTTGTCTTGGACTTAAATTTCTTAGTTTAAGCCTGATAGTGGGACTGACCTTACAAGAGATTATCCCCTGGGTTTCTTTGACCTTTGAGTACAAGGATCTTCCTCCTCCCAGATTGCTGCCTTCAGCTTTTGCCTGACCTGTACCATCATTAATTCTCATGTTAACAGATCCTTCAGATACTGACCTTGTAAATGTGTCTATGTTCACATTTGTACCACCATCTGGATCAACTAGATCCCAGAGGTCCTCTACTTCCAAGATGTGCTTTATAGCATCTTTCCACACTTGAAATCCTGGTCCACCATTGTAGCCTTCTACAGTGCTCAAAAGAGTAGCTCCAAATCTGCTAGTCATTGTACAAGACAGGATGATCTTCCTGCTCTGATACCAATTGTTGGAAAAATGTATCAGCTATGAACTGATGCAAACCTGCAACATCAAGTGAGCCAAACAAAAAACAATCATAGAATAGGAGCAATCTTCTCACTCTGTGTATTCCGTGTAATCTGTAAATACATGAAGTAAATGGCACTGAAAGGCCAACAGCCGAAAACAGAAGGCCAAAGGCCAGAGATGTACATGGTGTACTTCAATGTGTCTAATGTACTCTAATGTACATCAATGTATCTAATGTACATCAATGTATCTAAAATGTACTCTAATGTACATCAATGTATCTAATGTACATCTATGTACTCTAATGTACAGCTTGAATTCTACCAATCTCTGCATTGCAGGATCAAGCTTTCATGCCCTATAATTATGTGCTGAACCTTCAAAATTCTAACACTTGGGAAGGGCCTTTTGAAGTTATTGGTAAGGCAGGGAAAGATTCTTATTGGCTGAGAGATGTACTTGATGGCAGAGAATTGTTGAATCCTATCAATATCCTACACTTGAAGAGGTATTGGCAACAACATGTTGCCCTGAGTTTGTTTAGTTAAAAGTTTATTTAGAATTTGTAGGTAGGCTAGTTTAGTTGCTTTTGATTGACTAAGATTGCAAAAAGGCTAAAAAGAAGAAACGAAAAGACAAAAAACAATGCAGGAGTATTTGCTAAGTAGTATTTATTTTCAAATTCCAGTATTTGCATACATTAAGTTTTTGTATTCGAGGTTTCCATTACTGATGTAAGAACAGGAGATTTGTGCAGATGTTAACTTATTCAAGGTTCAAATCAAATATTTTTATTGCTCAAGTTCTAAATTCCATGCAGGAGCATCTGGATTTGCAGTCATTTACCTCACATTCATACACCTCTCTTCATTCACTTTCATCTCTATAGCTGCTGCCATTCCTACCACAACCGCAGCTCAATATGTTAATAAATATGTTGTCACATGCAGGTGCACCTTGAGACATTCATTCCATACTCATCTGCACAAGAGTTGCCCTTGATTCACATTAAACACCTCAAATCATCATTCTTTTCCACCAAATCCATTAGACTGCTGTCACATTTCCATCCAGCAGCTCATATTCTTTACTAATGATCACACCTGCCATGCAGGTTCATTTGCTGATTATTTCCATGGTCATATTCATATCATACTTAAATCTACCATCAGCTTCTGTTTTCAATCCATTGCAGGTCCATTGAACTGCCAAACATACCTCCACATTGGCAATTAGCTGGAGATCATCAAGCAAAAAATAAGAGGCTGGGGGACCAGCCTGTTCTTTTAGTTTGGCATAATGTTGCCATGCTATGGCAACAAAGAGCAAGACACATTCTGATATTCTCATGCTCACACTTTGATTTGAACACAGATATACAAGCACAATTCATTGAAGGAGAATGCATCTTTTCACATAGTGAAGAGAAGACTTGAAGACCAAGGTGAGGACATTTGACAAAGATCATACAAGCATGCTAAGAAAGGTGATTCAAGCAACACAATTTTGAAGATGTGAAGACCCCTTGAAGTGTTCTTGGTATGTGATGCTTCTATTTGAGTTCTTGGCATAACTACATCCCATGATCTCCATCTCAAGCCTTCCATATCCTTTGCCATGAAAACATGCCCATGAGACCCCAAGCTCCATGCCTACCTTTCATTTCCTAAGGCAAATTGGCCCAGAAGATTTTTTCTAGTCAAAACTTCTCTTTCACATGTCATTCACATCACACACACTTACCATACCATCACCATCTCATTAAAGCACAAATTTTCACTTGATTTGGTCATACTCATGGTCAAATTTCTCTCTCTAAAAATCAAATAGTGAGAGAAAGTGCAAAAAGGAAGCAATTAAAAGTCAAAGTTTGCCTAGAGAATGCAAATTATAGGCAATGGTATTGAAATTGACCTATGACATCATCCAAAGATGGCCAAGTCATCAAACATGTCATCTTCCTTGCCATGTCACATCATACACGTGTCACCCCAACGCATCAAGATCTTTGAGAAAAGATCGGTTATGAGAGTACAAGCTTGGATCAGCCTTCCATATGCCAAATTTTTCATGAATTACTGACGATTTTTGAAGAATTACCTGACTGTATACCTTGTTTGATCCTGTGCCCAAGACTTAGAGCTTGCGATCTTTATTTGCTTGTTGTGTGACTCTGAATCAAATGAAAATCTGATCCTTGTTGACAAATCTGTGAGACTTTTTCGTTGACTTTGTGTTTGATATCATAGTACAACACTCAATTCTTGCATTCTAGCACAAAAAAGGCGATAGCATAATTGTTGCATAAAGCATATATGGCGTAGGTTCATGATAGTTATAGTGCCTGTATAATCCATTGATAGAAATTTGAGCTTGCATAACCAGATCGTTATTTTGCCCTTAATAAGTTTGCATTTGTATCTTGCTCGAGTAATTTGCATCTTCTCATTTACAGAAGCATTGATATGACCCAGAAAAGCAAAAAAGTGCATCCAAGCATATAGCAAATCCAAGACTTGCCTGCTGTTCTTAGTCTGTGACAGGCACTCGAACCAAAAATCAAAATTCCAAAAAAGTTGCACATCTTTCTGCAAAAAAGCATTCTTGTTGAACATTGTGTGCAGACATACTAGAGAGGGATTCAAGCATCGAGTCCCAAAAAGAAGTTACCTTTATCGAGTTAGAAAATTTGACTCGCTGCCAGGGATATTGCCAAAAGGCTTACTCTAATCAAGATCTATCTGACTTTGTTTCCAATATCCGTCAAGGTCTTAAGTAGCCTTAGCATCAAAAAATTTGATTCTAGAATGGGGCTCGCATGAAACCAACAAACCGCCCGCGATAGATAGGCTTCTCATTCATCTCAGCAGATTTTCTACAATGGTGGACAGTGGGTAGCCGCACACATGCGAACTACCCACGAAATAAAGGGAAAATCCAATTATAACATTTGGACCCCAAAAAAATACAATGCTAAAAGATGAGTGGCTGATGTACCTGCCGAAAGCTTATCACCGGGATTAAAAAACCCCGCCCTTTCGGGTTTTCGAGGAAAAACCCTAGTGATAAGCCTTCGGCAAGGGGCTTGGACAAACGTAAGGCATAGAAATTGCTCCCAAAAACCCCCGCATGAAGAAGTCAAAGCAGATGCCGCTCGCCAACCTGTACCTGCACATCACCAACACAACAAACGAGACAACCCAAACATACCAGAGAAGCATCACCTGTGGGTGGAAAAAGCATCACCCAAATGGGTGGAAGAAAAACATGATAAACGTAAACTTGTGCACAATACAATAAACAAAGAAGGGGGAGGGTGGGTTCAAAGAGAAATAAGGTAATCACGAGAGAAGAGGAAGCGCCGATGAGACGTTGATGCGTAACCACGCCTAAAATAGCTAAACCCTAACTGTGAGAGGGCATGCGCCGCATGCATGCATGCAAGACATGCATGCTCGCCTATATCCTAGAATGTCGATCCGATGTCTCCGGATCGATGCGATTCTAGAATGGGGCTCGTGATGAAACCAACAAACCGCCCGAATACCGAGAGAACTTCCTTATCAAACTAGAATCGAGGACCTAAGGTCACAGGATCGGAAGGCTAAAGAAGGGTCGAGGTCGAGAAAGGGCATGCCACAAAGATGACGTAAACGCTAAATGGGCCAAACCAAGGTGAAGAAGCCCTCCCCCCCTCGGAACCAAATCAAAGAGAAATAAGGTACTGCTGAGAGAAGAGGAAGCGCCGATGAGACGTTGATGCAGAACCGCGCCTAAAATAGCGAAACCCTAACCAGAGAGGGCATGCGCCGCATGCATGCATGCAAGACATGCATGCTCGCCCCATCCTAGAATGTCGATCCGATGTCTCAGATCGATGCGATTAAACCTACTCTGGTCAGCATTTGGCATCTATTCTTGCTAGGCAGACTTTTTTCCCTTTAGGGAAAGTGGTTCATAATCATTGTTTGAGCATTCTGCTTGGGGATTTTCATTGTTTGAGCATTCTGCCTTGAGCAACCTGGAGGTTCTAAACCACTGAGGTTGAATGTTTTGCCAGGAACACCTTCAACAATAGTGGTAATACTAGAATTTAAAAACCCTTTTCTTCGAATGATTTATAATGCAATTGCAAAATTCGAAAACATGGATTGGAGAACACAGGCAGAATCTCCGAATAGATTGCCAAAACTACCCGATGCAGACAAAACCCTATTTCAACTCGAATGCACTTCAACCATGCTCAGACGGTGGCCACGATTCTGTTGCTTGTTGTTGAGCTATGCTCTCAATATGTGGGCGGTTGTTTAGGCAGCAAACCACTGTGAGCAGAGTACTAAATGGTCAGTTTTCTGTAAGGTAAGTCGTGAATGGAAAATCGGCCCCCAAAGGTTGCCATATCCAAAACTTTTCTATAAAAGTGGAGAATTTTCTTATTTATCTTTAGACTTCTATAAATCTGTGTCTATATCCCAATGCCATTTAGTCCTTCGTTCTCTTTCTAGATATCGTAGCTGATAATCATGCCTACATATTTTCTAAACTCTAGAAACATTTCGTTTTTTTGTTTTTTATCATACACTTAGTTAGGGTAAGAATAGAGATACCCTGGTTTTTGCTGACATCTTCCCAGGGTATCCGTTCTGGTAGTATAGATAGGTTTTGTACGTACAAATCAAAAATTTTGAATGCGTAAAGTAAAAAAATACGTATTTTGGGGTAAAAAATGTATTTCTCTTATTTTTTCCTCGTCGGCTAGAAAAATAAATTTTCTCGGACACGGAATTTCAATTTTCCTTATGCGGAAAAAACTTTGCATAAGCGAAACCTCTATTTCGCGTAAGCGAATATTTAAATGTTCTTTCGCCTACGCGAAATGGGCATTTCACTTATGCAAAAGCAGTTTCGCATAAGTGAAACGATGCCCATAAGTAAAAAACATTTCACGTAAGTGAAACCTTCAATTCGATTACGGGAAGTTTTTTTTTTTTTTTTGCTTAAGCCAGAGAATGTTTTTGCTTTCGCGAAACCATTTTCACTTATGCAAACTTGTTCTTTCACCTTACGCAAAAAAATTTTGTCTTCGCGTAAGCGAAACCATTCTTTCGCTTACGCGAAATTTTTTCGACTCTAAATTATTTTATTTTGGCCATATTTTTGACGTATTATACTTCATAACGCATCATTCGAATAATATATATTGAGTATAAAACGTATGCAGTATTAAACCTATCCCTGTTCGGCGGAATCACCTCATAAAAAATATTGCATTAAGAATATTTGTCCTTTTATTACCTCATAAAAATCATTCATTAAATAGACATCTATTGGTACAATTCATACTGTTATGCTTTTTTTTTTTGCAATAAAAACCATTTCACAAAATAATACAAACTTATCTAAATAATATCATCATGATTTGCTAACATGCTTTTGTTGCTTTTGTTAGTACATGACAGCTTATTTGCATTCTTGGTCTCCAAAGTTGGCTAATCGAGTCGTTCCGAGGTCACATTTAAAGACTGATCAAATTGTTTGCAAGAATAGAATAGAGAGGTTTTGATCTTTATCATGCTTTGCTCTAACCTTCACGATGTCTATATGTATTTGCTACTACAGAGATGGCATACATAAAAGAAGAGTACATTATTTAGCTAAACTTCAACTTTGGCACCTTTGGCAACTCACCGACCTTTATATCAAGTGAGATTGTTGAAACACATCTTAAATTTATTTTGAAACTTATATCATTCACAAAAATATCATTTTGATGATGATGAAGCATCTTTGGTTATCAATTGGTGCTAAATCTGCAGTTGATAACTCTAATTGATATTAATATGTTAAGAATCATCTATAAATTGAATAACAAAGAGTAGAAACTTATGAAATTTATTGGACTTAGTAAACTTTAGAAACATGTTCACCGTAAAAAAAAAAAAAAAAAAAAAAAAAAAAAAGGGTATTCTAATAGCAATAGTAACCACTAGATCGCTATTATCAATTGGCATTCTATTGTGAAATATTTAAATTAAGGTTGGAACATAAGAACACATGAGTCAACTCCAAGGCGAGTCAACAAAGAGAAATGTTCATGGGGGCCTTGGTCGCCACATTAAATTTCTTTAGGACAATGGTATTTAATGCCTCTTCTATTTGCATATCGCGCATTATTCGTTTGCCACATTCCTACTTCAATGGTAAGTATGCCTTTTTAAGTTTCCCGAAGGGCAAACTCTAGGCTAGAGGATGTGGCTATAGGATATGTGTCAGTGAAGACAAACTCTGTACATAAATAGACAAATTTCTTACATAATTTAAGCTAGCAAGAAGCATGAAGTAAAAACCTAGGATTCTGCAGGAAAATGTGAAGAATACCATGGATTTTGACCGAAAAACTTCTTGAAAATTTATTTCTATATTGGAAATTCTTGATTTGAACAGGTACGCAGTAAGGGTTTCTCTCTGGATATGCCTCAAATATCCTTATCCAATGGTGGAAACATATGGCGAGTTATGTTTTAAAGGCCCAGATTAAAGATAGAGCTAAGACAATGTGAATTACCCAATTGACAATGTCATGAAAGAGTTGTCTTCCATACGTCATAAATCTCTCACTTTTGAATGTTCTCACAAAAATTTGTAGGCATCAAATAACCTTTGATGGTCACAACTACCCCCTTCTTGTGGCAATCAACTCGTTCTGTCTGAAATTTTCATACTTGGAAATGTATCTTGTGACGTTCTAGGATAATATATGATATAAATACATATATTATAATGTCACATCACTAGTACATGTCAAGTACGGTGACATGAACCCAACCTCGGCAAGGGGTTGTACTATGAAGCACAACCATTGGAACTTGTTACATTACATACCTACCTCTGAACATGTGCATATAACCCTATATTGCCACATGGCAATATCCTAGGTTCTCTGGCAACCTTTTAGATTCCAACCCTAAACATGTGGAGCTAAAAGAGGTAGGAACCTTAAAAGTGTCCTTTTCGGATTCCAGTCTGTAGAGCATGCATTGCCCAAGTGCCCGGCTCATTCCAGTCTCCCAGCAGCAATGAAGCTCGCATTTCGAAGTAGCTCCTCGTTGAACATCTCAACAGACTCTGGCAACATGGATGCCTTCAGAGGGCTCGGAGTGAGCCAAGAATCTAGTGAATGGATTGTTTGATAGGCAATATATACTTTCCAACAGGCTTTAGGCCAGATTTGCATCTATCCATAGCCATAGATGACCTTTAGATCCCGAGATCCTAGGCCATTGACGAAAGAACCCAACCATATATGTTAGAGTAGATAGCTTAGATCATTACTCTGTTATTTCAGTCCATTGGATGATGATGTATTGCTCTGTGTGCACCTCTTGTGGATTGGGAAGGGGGGTAGAGACCTAGACCTTCTTAGAAAATGTTTCTAGATTAGACTCATTAATTTTCAATTAAATGCGGCTAGTGCATAGGAGCCCCATGGCTATGGATGGCAGGACGAGATGGCTGACAAGGAAGATTTGTCCAACTGCAGTTGAT
Source organism: Isoetes taiwanensis (assembly GCA_021234155.1). Classification (NCBI taxonomy): domain Eukaryota; kingdom Viridiplantae; phylum Streptophyta; class Lycopodiopsida; order Isoetales; family Isoetaceae; genus Isoetes; species Isoetes taiwanensis. The sequence continues at coordinate 11,877,315 of JAJEKV010000005.1, read as the reverse complement.
CCCTTGGGTGTAGAGCCTACTGGGGGAATGTTGTGAGCTAGGCCTAATACCTTGCGACTGCATGTGGGCAAGGTATGGGCTCGACACCTCCTAGGTGATGCATTGCCTCAGTAGGGTTCAAGTCATGTATGGGCATTGTGACCCTCTAGGTCGCTAATGGAATTAAAGAAATGAAATGCTTGTATAATATATGAACTTATGGATTAAAGAAGAAGTATACGGGCAGGGAATAAAATGCAAGGAAATAATCGAGGGAGGCATGAACAGTGCTTGAGGGATAATTATCACGATTACAATGCTTCTATCTTGCATTGCATCTAGAACTACCATTTTTGAGTTAAGAAGGAACAACAAACAATAATTGACCAGGTCGTTGACGAATAGAAAGGAGGAGAATTGAGCTAAATGGATTTTTATCTTCCACAGAGAAGAATGAAATGCGGTAGGGAGGGAGCTACCAATAGTGGATCAAGTTAACATTCCATAAAAAAAATTAGAGATGCTACATTTTTGTCACAAAACCAAATATGGGACTATAAAAATTATATGTTAAGCTATATTGGAAACTTTTTTGGATAGAAATTGGATGAACTGCAAGTGTCAAATTTTGAGGTAAACTTGTACTCCTCAAATGCACATGTAAACTTGTACTCCATTTGTGGACCATGTGAGAAATGTATCTTGATCCAAATAGAGAATTGTGGCAGGCCAAATTATAATGAACATGAACCACTATTAGAATTAAAATTTGGCACCATAGGAGATAGTCTGATTTAGAACAAGAATTGAATGCTTTCTTTTGACTCTCAATTCTTCCCATGTTGGCTCGCAACTCCTTCCATTTTGGCTCGGAACTCTTTTCTATTAACGATCAAGCTAATAACTTGGACAATGTTCATATTGCAACTTGTATTTGAGTAAGAACATGAAAAGTTAACATATGATTGATGGAAAAAGCTAATACATTATCGCTAGCCATCTCTGTTACCTGCTCTTCATCATCATTTCCTTGCACCTCGTTATGGACATCCTGCACCAGTTCATCCTGCATTGCTCTAATCGTCCTGTGATGATGCTTTGCAGAGCACAACTTAGCTAGAAATGCCTCTCTAATTCTTGTGCAATAGCTTTTGATCTTTTACGATCCATTATGTACTCATCCAATGCTATAAACTAACATTAGCATACATAAATGGCAAAGCATCCAATTTGAAAAAAAAACAAAAGCTATCAATTTGAACAGAGACTCGAACCCTAAAATTGCAAATTCAGATATAAAACTTATCATCCAAGAAACCTCAAATTCTCTAGCTTGAAGAGAAACAAAATATACACTATAATGTTAAAGCCATTGACCAGATAGCAAAATACAGGAAGTTACATGTAGACAAGGGAATATCCGTTAAGAAATTATGTAACGTTTGGCTAAAGTAAAACAAAGTGCTTTGTAGCTTTCTTCTAGCCATATACTTTGCCCAATTCGTTTTGGGTTGGGAAAGGGTATTCTGGCAGTGGTTAGGACTATGATTTCAGTGTCGTATTGTATAGAAAATGGTATAATTTGCCATGTGGGAGGAGCTTGAATGGTTATTGCTATTTTGGGTGCTTTGCAACTCCCCTTTTTCTAGGAATTAGTCCTCTATGTCATAGGTTCCAATTTAGGAAGCATGTGAAGGGCGCTGGGCAGCGGATAGGAGCGTACAAGGTGGCTGTGAACATGCCGGATTTGCAGGTTGGAAGCGGACTTGCGTCTCTATTATATCGATTGCGGGATGGAGCTCTCAAATTTGAGCATGGCAAAGAAATGAAAGACGTTAAGCACTCTATTTCGGAGCAGTACCGCACCAGGCGTGGAAAGAGGCAGAGCTATGCAGGTTTCAGCAGAGATTTTGGATTCTAATGGGCTCTGCCTCAATCGGCTTATTGTTGCCAAAGGGGCTGCTGCTGCTGGTTGTACAGAAGATGTAATTCGTGGGTCTGTTTCAGCCCCTGGGTGAGCCATGAAATTCCGACTGGGCATGAAAGTTCTGGGCATTTGTGGTTGAAATTCCCCTGTAGCTCTTCATTCTTTTCACAGATCCGGAAGACCAACAGATTTCTTGATGGTCCTGCGGCTTGTGGTGAGGCCATTGTGTCGTGAGCCAATGCAGGGATTCGGTGGGATAGTGTGTTCAAGCTATGGCGGCTTTGAACAGGCAGGCGCTATGGCAGAAGGCTATGCTATGGCACCATTGGTTGTTTTCTATTTTGCTTCTCTTTTATTCTTGCTTCAACCATGTGTTCGGTTTACACCATTGACATTGGCATGCATTTTTTCTCTCAAAATTCTAAGGGCCATTGATCTGGCACAATACTGAGAATATCCGCCAGATCAATGGTTAGAAATAAAACTTGAACGTGACGCCATAAAGATAGCAAATAAACAAACAAATATAAAGAAAGCTACAAAGTGCTTTGTAGCTTTCTTCTAGCCATGAATACATACAAAATATATGCAGCTTCAGAATGCCATTTGTTAGCCAATCTGCAGTGGAACAACATTTATATTGAAAGATGAATGTTCCAGTTTGAGAGCTAAAATGCCATTGTTAACAGAGACTGAATATTACATGTCGTGTAACGAACCTAGTGACCTTCGGGATGTTGTGTTAGCAAAATATAATTTGAATTAAGACTAGTAAACGTGTGCCCGGCGTTGTCGGGCTAATGTCCTCGCATCTGCTTTTTTCGGCCTTTAATGTCCTTGTGTGCAACTTCGACAATATCGCATGTCGATACTGGCAAGAATGGAGATTATTATACTTTTGTAATTATTTTTGTAATTGAAATTGTCTAATGACAGTATTATCAATGTATTAGCTTTGTGTTTATAAACAAAGGGAATGCAACATGGTATCTAACATGAATATACAAAATGACATGCATTACATGTAGTAATTGCCAATATGAGCAATGAAATAATATAACATTGGCTAATATCAATTCCAACCAATAACAGATTGTGATTACCTTTCGGCCACAAACCCTCAACTCCTTGCTAATGTCATTAATTAAAGGCTACTTAATTAATGCTCACCACATTCCACTAATATTCCACTAATGTTTACTACATTTTTACTACATTATCGAGCATAAGTTAGGATGATATGTCATTTGGATAACATTGACATATATATTTTTTTTGTATATTGCAGGAGTGGAATGCTATTTCAATATTTTCTCATTGATACAAAAAGCAACAATGAGAAAAACACATTAAATGCTTACATCTTATTAGACCATATTGAATTGCTCCATGCACTTAAAAGAATCTTACTATAAATTTGGAACATTCAAAGTAATCTGTGGTTGTAGAAGTTCTTAGAATAGTTTCACTTTACTCAATAATCCAACATATTGCCAGCTAACAATTTCTTTATACTCTTCCCTTTTGAGGGCATAAATCCAACTTTCCTTTTGGGGGCATGTTCTTTGGTGCAACTATTAAATTTACGTTTAATCAAATGGCATATGATAAAAGAAGAAACCTACAACACTTGGTTCGAGAATGAGCTAAGATGCTTAGAAAATGTGTTTAACTTTCAACACTTATAAAGTCATGAAACCTGGAATATTTGCAAGAATATCTAAATGAAATCTAGAACCAGAAAAGTGGAACCAACATAATGTTTGTAAAACATCAAATAAAACTGATGTACAGAAGCAAAGGGAAGTTAACATCTAGAGCTTTCAATTGTCTTACAACAAACACAAAGAAAGAAAATTAATGCCCTGCTTTAACTGCCCAACCTCTGCCACTTTCGCCAATTAACTTCTAGTCCCCACGCATCTAGAGCATTTGACTTTGTCTTAATCCAAACCAGATTTATCTAGAGCATTTGACTTTGTCTTAATCCAAACCAGACTTTGTTATGGTAAAAACTCTCAACATGTATTAAATCCAGCTATTTATATTCCCTCAAAAGTTTGAGCAAATGAATGCACATACCTGATGCACCATGAACATTTAAGCACAACAAATGCACAAATATGTAAAATATTAATTATGAGAGGAAAACGATTTACCTTCTGCTCCAGATCTTGTACTATTTTGCAAGTTGAAGCTCAATGAAGTTCTGTAACAGGACGTTTTGATATTGCCTAACGTTTTGAGATTGTTAATAGTCTTAATAAAACTTTAAAGTAAATTGGCGAGCATCCTTATTTTGGGTGCTTCAAAATCGTGGGCCATGCTGTGATATCAGGCAGCATAATCTGCCTGTAAGAAAAGCCATACCAAATAGGGCCTGAGCGTGCGAAATCGGCATCTGGCGGAATGCTGGCAGCAGGATAAATCGACAGTTGGGGTTTCTGCATTAGGCAAAATTATAGCAAATAGGATTAGATAGTATGAGAGGAAGAAAAGGTAGATTCGGCAAATAAGGCAGAGACCGGAAGGGGTTTGAAGCGAAAGGCTGAGAAGGAAGCTTGAATCAAGAAGATGATGATCAAATCGATTTTAAGCAGAAGCATTCTGAAAAACTAAGGTGGGGATTTGATGCGTGCTTGGGGATTGCTTGTGTTTATGTCTTGGAGGAATCAGTGGTTATAGTATTTGGCTTTCTGTGTTCATCCTTGTCTTTTATTGTACAGGCCAAGCCCAATTTTTAATCCCCTGAAGCCCCAGCCGCCATGAACTTATGATTTCTCTGAGGTAGAATTTAGCACTGGAACCCAGCACAGCTCCGGATCTGAAAAAGCAGGGTCGTGATCTGTTGGGTCGTGGCGGGGTCGGTATCCCCATGCATTTATATTAGTTATTATCTAAGGTTTCGCCCTTCGGTTCTATTTGCAGGGTAAACCAAGCTTGAATTGTGAAATTCCTGGCAGATCTCGGTGATCTGGGAAAACCCAAAATCCATGGCCTATCCACAAATTTGAGAATTTGCTAAAGAGGATTCTTTAGTGTTAACTTAATCTGTTTTTACCTATAAATCCAGTCTTTCTCTGGAACTCATTTGCTCTGGAACAGCCCGGTTGGGTGGAGAGCTTAGTCGTAAAGGCTGGACTTTGAAGGTTAATTGTTGTTTGAGTTCACTTTGTGATAAACTTCCAACGTTTGAGTTTGGTATTTGTGATCGCATGGTTGGGCTAAGATTTCTGTGGCATATTGTATAAAAAATCGATATCTTGCTATGTTTAAGGTGCTTAATGTCATTTAGAGGTGATGTTGCTTTTTTGGGTTTTTATATGACTTTTATTTCGAAATGGTAGGAGGAATAAATTTTTTTTGGAGGCCGTTTTTCTGGGGCGTGGATAGAAACGGATGCTCCCTTCTTTTTTTGGCTGGGGTAGCGGAGCACAGGTAGAGAGCAGAGAGCCCATAGATGAAGCCCACAGATGTATGGCGATGAAGGCCAATGATATTTGGTATACTGCATAAAAGATGAAGCCCACAGATGTGGCGATGAAGCCCACAGATGTATGGTGATGAAGCCCACAGATGCTTTGGCGGTTGAAGCCATCGGCTATGGCGGCGCTAGGCTTTGCTGTTGTTTGCTTGTAGCTTTGTAGCTTTGCTGTTGTTTGCTTGTAGCTTTGCTGCTGTTTGTTGTTTGCATGTCTGGCTTTGTTTGCTGTTTGACTTGATTTGCCGCTGCTTGCTTGTAGCATTTTATGCAGGATAGGTAAGATGGCAGTAGAGTAGAAGGGTTCTGGTGAGGCCGGCATGGCCCGGAGGTTCGAATCCTCCAGCCCTGGTGTAAACAGCCATGTCTGTACGTTGTACAGGTGCTTTCAGTTGCTATGAAGATGATTGATTCCGAGGTTGATTCCGAGATTGTGCAAGATTGATTTTGGCAGCAGGATTGATTCAAGCATTTCGAAATTTTGGATTGACTGCAGGATTGATTGGGGGAGCAGTGCAGGGTCGATTGGGGCGGTTTGGCTTAGCACAGGCAGTCTGGTTTAGCAGAGAGACCATGGTTTTGTAGAAATTCTTAATGCTATGGTTTAATCTGCAAATGCTATTTTCAATCGAGACCATATAGGGAATGGCATGGTGAATTTTTGGGAAATTATTAATAGCCATGGATCTGGCACAATACTAAGAATATGCCGCCAATCAATGGCTCCCAATCAACGTTGGATAAAAAACCCATAATACTTGGAAATAGAGTTAATAACACTCTTGAAACCGTATCACAAGATGATACCAGATTAAAGACGATGCGAACCAACCATATTTTAACAAATAAGAAAGTCGAGACTAGGGAGCAAAATGGAATGCGTAGAAGATAAACAGACATGAGCACCGAACACACAACGAACTACGACCACGAGAAAGAGCACATGAATAACAAAACATAAGAATCAATGTACCAACAAACTAGAGCGAAAACCATAATGACAAAACACTAAAAATCAAAGACTAAATTCCAATGTAAATCACACATGTATAATGGAGAGAACAACATAATGAACACCACCAACTAAGTGATAAACTAGAACAATAACACCAAATGACACAATGGGCACAACAATGTTAAATTAGCCAAAGGACACCAAGGAAAGCCAAGTCTAAGTTGAACACATCTACAAAACAGGCACAACCTAGCCAATATCGAGGATACAAGCCATGCCAAAATTCCAATGGCTGCAAGAACCAACTAGACGTGAAAGAAAATATCCGAGAAGTGAATAATGTACGGGATGCTTGGTAAAAAATGTGGAGATCAGATAGTGGATGGTCAAACAGTAAAGCTAAGACAATAAACAACATTCTCAAGAAGGTGCTAATGTTCATAAATTGATCCAAGGAACTTATGCAAAGGACAAGGTCTCCAGGTGCCTAAACTAGTATAGACGAAGCGACAAGAAGGAAACTTGCATAAAACTAAAGAAACCCATCAAATGTCGACCAAGGCAGAGTGAGGTGGTGAATAAGACTCAAGGCAATAGAAACCTCTCTGGGAATTAAAGGGCAAGATGAACAAATCGGGCAACCGAACAAACTATGACTGAGAATGCCACGAGAAAGGCAAGGGCTAGAGGAACCGATCAGGCATTGGGCAATGAAGAAACTACAACTAAGAAAATCATGAGACAAGAACACTAAAAGCAAAACAGATGGAGCAACTCGGAGCTATTGAGACAAGCAGAGCAGAGCAGAGTAACAAGAAGTGTGAAGGAACCCGTACACAACCCGAACTGCAAGAGTGAGTACTAACAAGGAACGAGAAAGGGAATGCCATTAGAGCTTAATAAGACCAATGGAACTAAAATGGACAAACGAGAATAATGAATGATGTAGTAAAGGGAACGAATAATGGCAATGGAAAGAAATCAATGAGTCAAAAAATTGAAGGCGCACATGGCTGGGTGGGCGTAACAATGACAAGGAACAAGCCACATAAGAGAATACAACATAAAATATGCAACTGAAACTCACAAACATCAATTGAGCAAGAACTCCAACAGGTCAAGCCATAATAAATGCGAATGCAAACTGAGATATGGCTCTGGTAAAAGCCATGTAAACATGGGCAAATGATTTTACAAAATGCCACCAATGTAAAACCTCTGTAAAATGACCAAATATTAGCGACCACCACAAATGGTACCAATAGACCAACGATGGAGAAACCTAAGATCCTAGGCAAAAAAGTCTACCTAACTATGCAAGCAAAGCTTTTTGAAAAGGATTAATTGTGGTAGGAAACAGAGATGTAAAGGCCCACAACCATGACGGGTGAAACAATAAAGATACGGGATTCAAAAGCTTAGATAAAAAGCCACATGGCAAACTGACACGAATCACCTACTATAACGAAATGTAGCTAAGGCAAAGCTCAAGAGGAGAGAAAATGTAGAATCTTATGGAGATGGTGGACAAAGTTTATATGCAAAGGTCGATCCAGAACACAAACCACATGGAAAACTGACAGAAATCAAACCTACTAAGTTATACACCCTAAGGAACCAAGACTAAGACAATTGATGCTAAACATATGAAGGGTGCATCATGATTAAAACAAAGAAGAGTGCATCTATAATAACATGACTAACCATGGTAGAAATACCGAAGTGATGTGATGGATTAAAAAAAACACGTCGTTTGAATCCATGAAGCCACATGATCTGCCCTAGGAAACCACCACAAAAAGAAGTCAGTCCGTCATTGAACTGTGTAGTTGCCAAGTTGGAACTAATCCCAATCCCTATCCATGTTGACTCGACTAGTCCCTGGAACATAAGCCTGTAAGTTTCAATGAGTTTCTAGAGTAAAGTGGTCAAGGCACCACTATAAAAAAGAAAAAACCATGGAGAAACAGGAAACAATGCAATAGTTGACATACATGAGGTAACCAACAGAATGAGTCATGTTGTAACTGGAGATGGTGCAAACATAAGGACTACCAAATGGAATATCAACATACAAGAACATGAAGAACCAAGAAAAAAGGAATACAATCATACAAGAAACAAGAATCAACCTAACAAATCAAAATGGATCAAGAATCTATAAAGGCAACAAAAAAGACCAACCTAGCGAAGCAACCATGGACAACACCTCTACCAGCCAAGAATTTTGATCACAAATAAAATGGCGGTCGGGAAGGAATAATAGTACCTAACACACTCTACGCAGAGAGCAAAAAATTACAATAGATGCCTAACCGAAAAACCCAAACCACAAACCACCCAAGCTTATCAACTTAAAGAACGATCCAAGCAAGCATCCAAAAGACAAAACATCTACAAGAAGCATCTCGCTATGATGGCCATCTAAATTTATACAATCCAAATCAAATGTTAGTTGTAAAAACATGTATAATTACCAACTATACATCATGGATAGGAACTCTTCCATGTGGTACATGGAAGCAAGATACTATCCTCTGAAATAACTTTCTTGAATTACCTCCAAGCTAAGGACGACAACAATATCATCACTCATATACTTTAACTCACCACAAAGATCATAGAAAAGTTGAGGTGCAGAAATACTCACAACATATAAAGTGGGAACTAAAGTTGTGCAAGCATGGGTAAATATGATCTATAGTTGGATAAACATTCTTGCACGACAAAGGCAGACCAATTCTTATAAACCTCTGAAAACGACGTAAATCCATCAAAAAGATTTTTTGTTCGACAAACCTAGAAAGGCATAAAACCAACTCCTAGAATATAACAATACAAACAACCCCTGGCACCCTATCTAAAAACAAAAGGCGAACAACCAATCTAGGCCTAACAACTATGCCAAACCAAACTTTTAAAAGAAATAATAAAGGACGATCTATACAAACTCTACTGTATTCAAACAACCCCTAACACCCTATCTAAAAAACAAAACCAACAACTCATCTAGGCCTAACAACTATGCCAAGCAAAATCTTTTAAAAGAAATAATAAAGGACGATCTATACAAATTCTACTGCATTCAAAACAATCCCTAACAACCTAAAAAGAAATTAAAATAAAATAAAATAAAGAAGCCAACAACCCATGTAGGCCTAACAATTATGCCAAACAAAAAACCTTTTTAATAGAAATAATAAAGGAGGGGATACCGGGCCCGCGAAACCCCAAACCACAAAACATAAGTGGCGGGGAAACCCGCACCTGGTAACCCTGGAGGCTTTTTGGAACGTAGGGATCGCTTGTGATAGAATCCAGCGGCCGACCTGTAGTCGGACCGCCCCAAGTGGCCAAAACCCGCCTGATTTTAGAAGCAGGGCGAGGTTAGGAGCTGAGGCAGATCGTGAGCAGCAGCAGGTCCACCGAAAAGTAGCCAATGTAGCAGGGTCATGCCCGAGAGTACTGCTCAAGAACACTGAGAACTGATCAAATAGACAAATGAAATTGCAAAGAACAGGAACAGAGAGGCCATGGGCAACAAGGATGCATAGAAACCACAAAAGCAAGATCTACACTTGTTTTTGGGATCAGATCATCAGGAGCATCACGGTCCTTAAGAACCAGGTATGTCATGAGACCCAATCCGTCTGAGTAAAAATTAGGGAACACAGGACCTGAGTAGCAGTAGGAACTCTGGAACAAACAGAATTCAGCACAGAGGAAACGCCAATGAGGAATGCTAGCAAGCAACATGGATATATAGCAGACAGAGCCAAAGAAAGCTTGCGCCGTAGAAGGCTCAGGCTATAGATAGATTTGATGTCCAAAATGGCATGACGCCAAAACAAGCGTCCCTTTCCCCATAATGATGGTTCTCTTCTATATAAGAAGAGAACCATAGCATTAGGTTGAAAAGCATTTATTGCCATGGGAAAATCTCTTCTTCTACCAACAAATAGTGTTAATTTAATTCTTTTCAAGCTTGTTTTCATATAGATTTCAAATATACATCTCTAAATAAAGTCCCATTCCCATGTCCAAGTTAGCAACTTCTTTTCACAATAGTTCAAATATATATTTCAAAACAAAGTTCCATTCCCACACCACCTCTCATCCAATTTTTACCCATATCCTAAAATATTGGGCATTAGGAGAGATTTGCAAAAGAGTGTTTAAATTAATAGACAATCAATAATTCTTCACCTTGTTTTTTATTTTCTCCGTATAGACAAAAGATAGAGTGTTAAAATGATTATGGATCTCCTATATGAAACATGCCCGACCCTTTGCCCCAAGGCTGCCCTACTTCTAGTTTATTCTTTGTTTCTTTGAAATGGCATGCAAAGCAAGGGGACATTCCCATAAAATAATATCAATTGTCATGACATTAGGTTGAAAAGCATTTATTGCCATGTTCACTGTTCAAACAACTGCTTACTTTCTTGCAACTGATATACTAAATAGTAAATTGATAGATAGGATTTGAGGCTGCAGAGAGTTAAGAATATGACCAGAGAGTAGGCTCCCAGAATGTATCATGCTGGGCACTAATTCGATTACAGATGCAAACTGTAAGATCAAAAGGCAGAAGCATGGCAAGGGCCATATCAAATAAGAGACCAATTTGGGCTTGGGTTTGGTCCAAAAAATCCTCAGCAGGGCTACGAGGATGAGAAAGAAGATCAAGGCTAATTGAAAGCTCAGATTTTGCAGTAAAATTGCCAGAAGAAGGCTCTAGTGAAAAATTGAGGGTAGCATCAGGGCCATGGATGCGAAAATGGGCAGCATCATACGCTCGTGCAGCAAGCTCCTGTGTGGCAAAGCTGCCCAACCATATCCGAGAGCCAGTGCGTGGATCCCGGATTTCAGAGACCCATCTACCCCACGACCTCATTCTAACTCCTTTGTATCTCTTCTTACGAACACAATCCCTTTCTTCAATATTTTGGACTGCCTCTCTGCTTCGTTTCTGCACCATAGCTCCCACTTTTGGGATCTAAGTAACACTAGTCCCATTTATGCAGCCCTCTCTGTTGACATTTTCAATCTGGCCGGCTCTTTGCCTCATTGACATTCTAGCTCTTTGCTTTTGTTGCTTTCTGTTTTATGATGGAGCTCTCGTTGCTTCGTCAATATCCCATAACCTTGACTAAATTAAAATGAGTCTGTCTTGGCCCCACCTAATGCCAAGGTAGACTCTCATCTCCTTCTACTTCCACACTTTATTGATTTGAGCATCATTGTGGGCCTTTGCCGTGCAGACTTAATACAACACATGTGCATATGTCAAGCATAATTTGTAACTTAGCTACTTGTGGGCATCCTTGTGGGCAATTTGAGCATCCTTGTGGGAGACTTACAACAATCATACTTTGTAACTATGCAACTTGCCTCGTTCGTCTCAAATGTATATAAGAAGATCTTCTCTTCTACCAACAAGTAGTGTTAACTTAATTCTTTTCGAACTTCTTTTCATATAGCATTTCAAATATACATCTCTAAATAAAGTCCCACTCTCATGTCCAAGTTAACAACATTTTTTCATGTAGCAGTTCAAATATATCATGACATATATAAAGCATGTTCCTTTTCCCTTTTTTTTTATTTTCTTTGATGCAAAAAAAACCTACGCTTGACACCTGGAAAAAAACTGATGTTAGCATGTGACGTCATGATTCCCCTTTCTTGCTCTGCAAGCAATCCCTGGGTCTATGATTTCTTGCTCTGCTCTTCCCTGCCTGGCTGATCCTGCTCTGTTTCTTTCTGCAAGCAAACCTGGCTTTCATACTTCGGCACTTGCGGCATCCCTATTCCGGCATAGCCAGACGCTCCAAGCATGTCCAAGGACGGCCGCCTTGCCTGCTTCAAATCCGCTGCTTTCTAGTTTTATCTCTCTGCAAACAGTGGGACAAGTTTTGGGTTGCGGCCATCTGTTCTTAACCGACCCCAATTTGTTTTGCAATACCCAGAGCTATGCAATATGTTCGTAAGACTCAAATGAACTGCCAGAAGAAAATTTGGCGCCTTAAAAACCAAAAGACGAGGCTATTCAGGGTATTTCAAAACATCTTACCTCGAAGATCTTGGAATCCGTTGATGATATACGCAACATCTCTTATGTGGAAATAACAAAAGATTCAAGCCACTGATTGAGACTGCCTTGCCCGCAATCTTATTTATCCTCTATAAAAAATGCCGGAGCTGGAAGAGGTTAAGCACAGGGAAAAAATAGTTAGCAACTAGCAAAAGGTATGAATATAAACATGCACGTGAGTAGTGAATCATTACCCATTTCGGACCTCAGTTTCACATTGATAGGGCTATAACAGGTTCATTGGGCCCAGAAGCAAAATAGGGGCTTATTTCCAGAAGAAGCCACAGATACATATCCTTGAAAGACCAAAACGTTAGAAACCTCAAAGAATCATAACTCTCTCTATGCTTTTCAAATCACAAAAGACTGGAAAAGAGTTGCAGGCTATCACATGCCTTGCAGAGAGCAGTTCTGCTATGGCACTGGAAGAACCAGCATATATGTTGTTCTTTCCCATGTTGTTGCATTTCTGTAAAACCAAAATCCCTGTGAGCATTTAATAAATCTGAAACAAAAGTGAAACACTTAGAAGAAATGAAACGCTTATCCAAATGGCGATGTCTGGCATGAAAAATTCCAACACAAAAAATTTTTCTCCCATAGAGCTCAATTAGCCCACCAAAATATTTTCGCAGAATCCGCTGACAAATCAGATTGCACAAGCTTGGCTATGGCGCCAGAATACAATCAAACCTTAGCAAAAAGGGACCCACTGTTGAATGCCGGTATCTTACCAAAAACAAAAGCCAGCTGTTGAATGCCGCTTATGGCTTCGGCCAAACAACTACGACACTCCGACTTTGGCATACCTTAAATAAAATCCGACCTATTTATTTAGGCTTAATATTGGAACACAGTAGCAGCGGCTTTGGCAGAAACCAAATAACAGATAATTAAACCCAAACAAAAGAAAATTTCCTTGTGGCATTTGTTTTATTTGCCACAGTCTACATATCGTAAGCTTAGATCTGGTACAACAACAATATGGCTTAGCATCATAATGCAGTTATGGGCCGTTCACATGAAGGAGTTTTTTTTCCGCACTGAAATAGCGCTGGGCCATTCATCAGCAGCTTAAAAAATTCCATTCAGCATCGCGCCGCTCACGGCGCGCGAGCTGAGTGTAAATTTTCTGTCTGGCTGAGAAGTGCTTAACCAGCCGGGTGACTTCAGCAGACGATACAAGAAAATTTTGCACACAAAAAGACTCAGCAGCATGCGAACGGCTGCAAGGTTCAAGAGTTCAGCGCGGGGCAGCAGGGCTTCAGCCCCCGCAGAAAACTTGGCCATGTGATCGCTACATAAGTTGCTATACGGATAAGACAAAATAATTATCTGAATGAGATACGAGATTTATGGGGTGTTAAGTTTTTGAGGCCTTTTTTGCATTTGCTGCATGGAACGAAGTTGTTTTAGTAGATCTTATTAAATTATAGCATATGTATGCATTTTTTTTCTATGTAAATACTTGACCCGGTTAGGAAAGAAAGAGGATTATGCTCTTTGGATTGAAGGATTGGTATGCACTTAGAAGCCGCACATTTGCACGCATAGATGTGTTGATGTTGAGCTACTTCTACTACTACATACAATAGAGGAATATGTTTATGTGATATGTCACACTTGAAGCTCAAAGAAAGAAAATAGATTATATGCGGCTCATGAGCCATCTGGTAGACTTCAAATTGTGCATGTTCTAGCATCTATAGACGACTTGGGGAAGTGAAACGTTCTAGCATCTCTAAACAAAGTTTCACTATCATGTCCAAATTAGCAACTTATAAATTCAAGTTCTTTTGCCATCTATCACCATTTCTCACCCAACCCCTGGGCCCAAGTCGACTACCCCTTTCCCCCCTCCCCCCGTGGATGGGGCATATGAGGTGTCTATCCCAAAATGCTGGGCACTAATTTGACTACACATGCAAACGGTAAGATCAAAAGGCAGAAGTATGGAAAGGGCCATATCAAATAAAGGACCAATTTGTGTGTTTGGTCCAAAAAATCCTCGGCAGGATTACGAGGCTGAGGAAGAAGATCAAGGTTAATTGGAAGCTCAGATTCTGCAGCAAGGGGACCTTCAAAAGGGTAAAAAAGGCAAAGGTGGATGGAGAGAAGCAATGGCCTCAAAATTTCATCCCATAATCCCCTAAAATTTTTACCTTAATTCCCCATGGCTAGACACCCATTCACAAAAATAAATATAATTAATTAGATAGTTTAAATAATATAATTAATCAGACAAAGAAAATTAATTATTTTTCAGAAGGGAAGAATGGGAATGATTCCCCCCTCCTGTGCTCTCCAAGGCTTCAGCTCAAGAGCTCTTGGAAATGGAATATCACGGAACTCCTTGCCTATAAAAAAACTGTCTGCAATCTCTGCATTCTTGAAACCTATTATTGTACCAATCAACCTTGTTATTTCTGTTAGGCATAAAAATGAATATGAAGGTAAGTATCCAAATGAATACTTAAGCCATAACATATTTATTATGTGTCCACTGAAGAAGAATCTCTTATGCAATATCCATGCCCTTAAAGATAAATAGTCTTCTTCTCTTCCAGATCGACCATAAAAGCCAGCCACACGCAAGATGAAAAGCTCGTTTCCGCCATTTGTGCCATGCATCAGGATAGATAGCGAGCAGAATTTGTTGGATAGATCCAGATGTACCAAATAGGGTTAGTAACCAAGACCATGCCTGCCGAAGCCACTCACACAAGAAAAAGCAATGCTCAATACTCTTAACCCTTTGCTTACATAAAGGATAGAGCTCTGAAATCCATATAAGCTGCATGAGCCAAGGCTGCATGTGTGCATGGAGACCTAAAGGCGGGCACAAGCTTTTGCAGAGCTGGACATGTACACTAGGACTCACTTATGCCACGTGGTAACCATCGTGGCATTCTGACAATGACAAGTGGTCTATTTATACGACAGATATTTTAAAGTCACATTTAATTAAAGTGGGTCACATTCTGAGGTTTAGGGCTCATGCAGTAAAATGAGATTCATACAGAAAAAACTAAGTTTTGCAGGAGTCTCGTTCACTAAAAGAGGGAGGGGCAGGAGGGGGGAGAAGGGGGGAGGGGTAGAGGGGCAAAGGGGAGGGGAGAAGGAGGGGAAGGGGCAAAAATAGGAAGGGAAAAGAAAAAATGTGAATGAAGGAGAAGGGGGAAGAACGGGCAAAGGGGGGCAGGGAGAAGGGGGGAGGCTGGGCAAAGGGGCTAGTAGCAAACAAGGCAAAGGGGAGGGCGTAAGGGGAGGGGCAAAGGGGGGAGAAAAGAGAAGGGAGAAGGGGGGGAGGCTGGGCAAAGGGGCACGAGGAGGGGCAAAGGGGCTAGTAGCAAACATGGCAAAGAAAGGGTGAGAGGCAAAAGGATCAAAAGGACAAGGGGACCTTCAAAAGGGTAAAAAGGGCAAAGGTGGAGGTAGAGGGGCAATGGATAATCCCCCAAAATTTCCATCTTACTTCCCCATGGCTAGACAACCATTCGCAAAAATAAGTATAATTAATTAGACAGTTTAAATAATATAATTAATTAGACAAAAAATAATTAATTAGACAATTTTTTTTCGCCTCGTGAGGCGAGAATGGAAATGATTCCCTCCTCCTGTGCTCCAAGAGCTCTTGGAAATGGAATAGGTCACATAACTCCTTGCCTATAAAAAACTGCCTGGAATCTTTGCATTCTTGAAACCTATTATTGTACCAATCAACCTTGTTATTTATGTTAGTCAACAAACTCGATCCAATCCAAAACAATAGAACCCTCTCCATTTTAACTCCATTTTCCATCCTGCATTGCCAAAACAAATAATACCTTAAACTTTTGCTTTGTGGTAGCCGACCTAGTTGCTACAAATCCAAGCCGAAGCTGATGCCGACTGGATGTCATCCTTCTATCTTCTATTTAGTTTCCGACTGTAGCTGAAGGCCTCTTATTTTTTAACAAAAATCGATGCTCTGGCTATGGCAGCCGATCTTTTTCGTGCAAATACACAGTAATCGAAGTAGTATTTCGAGGTTGTGATTTGCGCTTCTCTATTTCCAGGCCGTGATTTGAGATCTGGTTTCTGCTGCTGTAATTTGGGGCTTGGCTTTCTCTGCTCGGCTCTACAACTTATTTTTGAATCCTTATTTACAATCTTGCTCTTTTTCGGCAGCCATGCGAGCCGAGCCATTGCTATAGAATCGGGTAAGCTTGGCAAGCCGAGCCATGGCTATGGAATCGGGTGAGCTTGGCAGTGATTCGAAAGTCTCGTTTGAAAATTGTGATGGAGTTTCGATTCTTGAAGCCAAAACCTTGATTCTTGATTTTGCAAATGCTCTATGGAACTCGCTTACAGTAACTGGCTTCTGAAGACCCTTCTGCCGCACCACCACCCTTTACAACCTCTGCAAATGCTCTGCTTCTTCTTGCAAAAGGCTCTCGACTCATGATGCTTCTTTTCTTCCATCGTATCCTTTCTTGCTCCACTATTTTGCTCCTGTTATTCTTGTAAAGAGCCTAGATTGCTATTTCAAAAGCTTAGCCTCCCTGTCGGATTATCTCCGTCTTTCTATTAAGCTCTAGCCAAATCCAATTGCATCAAAACCTAAAAAAAGGGCATCAAAACTTAGGCTGGTTAAGGCGCATGGAGGCGTCCTACAGAGCCGGCATCTTCGGCTAAGCTCTAGCATCGTCGGCATCTCCCTTAAGATCCAGCATAAGGTTTCCAGCATCTCCAACGTCTTCAGCATGATGCTTTGGAAAGACTCCAGCATCTTCGGCTAAGCCCTAGCATCTCCGCTCATCTCTAACATCTTCAGCTAAGCTCCAGCATCTCTGGTTGTGCTCTGCTCTAGCTGCTCCCGAAACATCTCTAGTTATGCTCTACACTCGCTGTTGCCGGAAGGGGGATGCATCCCTTGTTTAGTTCCAATATTATCCCTGTTATTTTCAATCTTAGCAAAGGAGATATGGTTACTGGGACGTCCGTATATGGAGTCCGGGATCCGATATTTTCGGACAAATTTTTTCCGGTGTTACTGTAACGGGCCCATGGTAGACCGCTCGAGTATTCGAACCTTGAATGTGCCTGTGGGGCGTTCCCGAGACACCGGCATAAATGGGTAGAAGCGTTTGGACATCCGAGATCAGCCATTGCATGCCCATCCGCTGATCCATGGGTGCATCGATGCCAGGACGCCCGAGGATCCATGCATCTCGGACATCTTGAACCGCGTTGTTCTCGGACCCGGCAACATCGTACATGTGGCAGGTTCGTTTGAGGTTGCCAGGTGCATTAAATACAGGGTCATGATTGTATGCCTCCCAAATTCAAACGGGATTGCATTTGCCACAAGTGTGAGGAAATTCGGTAGTGTGGGTATGGTGTTTCTGGCCATACCAACGTTGTAGGTGTTTCAGGCCAATAGCCTGGTATTTCTGGCCATGTGTGTTTCTGGTCATGGGCTCGATCTTTCTGGCCATAGGATTCAAATGCTATAGAGGCATCCCATTGACATAGTGTAGATACAACTTACATGAATACAAATTTGCAACCCGATATAGAGTTGTAACTCACAACATCTTGAGACATCTAATTGGAACACAATATCTAAGACATTGAGTTGCAACCCACAACATCTTAATTGCAACCAATTATTAAATAAAAATCTCAATTGGAAATGATAACTTAATAATGTTAAGAACATTGGAAGACAATATCTAAAACATGCAACTTTGAACATGTGAATGCAACTCATTATTAAATAGAAATCTTAATAATGCAACTCATACATGTGTTTCTGGCCAGGGCCTTGGTGTTTTTGGCCAAGGACTGGTGTTTCTCGCCAGAGCCTTGGTATTTCTGGCCAAGGACATGGTGTTTCTGGCCAGAGGCATGGTGTTTCTGGCCATAAGCATGGTGTTTCTGGCCAGGTAATTGGTGTTTCTGGCCACAAGCATGATGTTTCTAGCCATATTCTGGCCATGAGCATGGTGTTTCTGGCCATAGGCATGGTGTTTCTGGCCAAGCTTTGAAGTTTCTGGCCATAAACAAGGTGTTTCTGGCCATATAATTGGTGTTTTCGCCATGAGCATGGTGTTTACCGGTCGGTAATTGGTGTTTCTGGCCACAAGCATGGTGTTTTTGGCCATAAGCATGGTGTTTCCGGCCAGGTAATTGGTGTTTCTGGCCACAAGCATGGTGTTTCTGCCCAGGAAATTGGTTTTTCTGGCCATAAGCATGGTGTTTCTGACCATAGGCATGGTGTTTCGGACATAGGCATGGTGTTTCTTGCCAGAGGCATGGTGTTTCTAGCCAAGCATTGCTGCTTCTGGCCATAAACAAGGTGTTTCTGGCCATATAATTGGTGTTTCTGGCCATAAGCATGGTGTTTCTGGCCAGAACCATGGTGTTTCTGGCCAAGCCTGCAATTGCTATACAAGCATCCCACTAATCATGTTCACCCTATTAATGACCTCTAGCTAGTGACACAATGTAGAAAAATATTGCGAATACAAAGTTGCAACCCGATATAGAGTTGCAACTCACAACATCTCAAAACATCTGATCGGAACCCAACTGTTAAAACATTGAAGTGCAACCCACAACATCTCAATTGCAACTTATTATTAATTAAAAATCTCAGCTGGAAATGATAACCTGAAAATGTAGAGAACATTGAATTGCAACTTTGAACATGTGAAAGCAACTCACGCTAAATAAAAATCTTAATTGAAAATGATGACTTAATGTTATGGTGTTTCTGGCCAAAGACAAAGGTAAATTTATTGTCAGGGGAATAGTCTTAACTGCACTTGAAGTGGGTCGAAACTAAATATTCTGTAAACATCAATGTCAATGGTACGACATCAATCATGACAACAATTTTAAATTTGAGGGCAAATCTAATGGTTCGAAATAGAAAGTTCTTGTCTGAAACTGTCTTGGTCAAAACAAAAAACAGAGAGTAGAAAAAATAAGGCATCTCGGTAGCTTGGTATGGCGGCCTCCGGCTCCGGCGACTCCAGAACGGCGAGGTGGGGCTATTGGAATGGCAGTGAGGAAGATGATAGCGCGAGCTCTGGAAGCTCAGGATGGTATTATAGTTCAGGGGAAGCATCCTCTGAGGAAGAAGGAGCCGAGTGCTCAAAGAAAATGGCCGTGGATGATGATGAGCAGAATGAGAATGATAGTGAGGAAGATGCATCTCCAGAAGAAGTTTTGTTGCAAATGAAAGCCAAGGCCAAAGAAAAAGAGCAAGAGCAGTCAAATGCTTTGAAAGCTTAGTCTCTAAGAGAGATCAAGAAGCAAAGGAGGACAGAGAGGGGAAGGCCACCATGTGGAGTACCTCAGGATTCCAAAGTTGTTGCTGCTTACTCAGAGAAGGACTCCGATATCGATGAGGCGGCTTGAGAACGCAGGTATTACTACAGTAATAAAAAAAAAAATAGGCATGTTTGTTTATTTCAAGGTTGTGTGTGGTTTTTGCTAAAAAGCAAAGGCTGCAAGATCACGTGGCAAAAGAGCACGGATTGGATGTGGTTGTGCAGGGTGCTCCAAAGGGCAGAAAGAGGCTAGCTGTCATGAAGCAGAAAAGAAGGGAGGGGCGAGATTTGTCCGAGTATGCCTTGAGGCGAGCCCTTGTTCCAGAGTATAAGGTAAATCTGGCCAGATTCTTGAAGAGATGCAAAGAGCTAGCTCTGGGTTGTGGCCAGGCTATGCTTGAGAATATTGAAGATGGGGAGGATTGGAGTCATATGCTAAGAAATATGTAGCTCGGAGGAGGATGGAATGGGAGGCAATGAAAGAGCAAAAAATAGCACAGTATGAGAGGTATATGGCACAGAATTACAGTCTGGATTCTGTGGACCAAAAGGAGTGGGTTGACCATGAGGCTTATGGAAACTTAGAGACATGCAAGGAGGGTCTGCAGACACGGCTTTTTTATTGTAGCAGGTTTGAGGGTAGCTCAAGTATCCTGAAATCTCCATCCACACCAGTTACCTTGCTAACGAAATCCATAGTTGCTGGGTTGAATTTCAAAGCTCCTCAGAAACCAAGGCTGAGGTATCCAATTGAGTGCTGTTGCAGCTTCTCTCGTGCACAAGATGTCTACTTACTTGGATGGGGTAGATGATGGGGAGGCAGATGTGATCAAGAGAACAATGGTAACTATAACCGAGGATTTTATTTTAGATTTTGAATTCTTCATGCACCTTGATGACCTCACTACTTTGCAATGGGTTAACAAGAAGAAGAAAGGGAAGGCCACCAAGGCCAATCCAATTCTTTCATATGATGCTCAGGGGCCCACGCATCTTAGAAGCCCACTTTGGGCTACTATTTCAGAGGGCAAAGGTGAATTTGTGATACATCAATCTGAAACCGTGTCCTTTGAGCATCCTGTTTCTGATAATCCTGAAAAGGTTGGCTTGTCTTGGCTGAACGAGCAATGCGTGGGTGCCTACTCGATGTAAGTGTCTTTCTTTTTAAGCACAATTTCATTATAATGGGAAAATTTTTAGTAAATTGGAATTTTTTTATTATAGACCTTATGCAGGGGTTGTATACACGTGTACAGTACCCTGTGTCATAGACCTTATGCAGAGGTTGTATACACGTGTACAGTACCCTGTATTATAGACCTTATCAGGGGTTGTATACACGTGCAGTACCCGTGTATCATACATACATGAATATTTAGAAAACATATTAACATAGTATCATATACCAACTTCCAAACACAAGAGAGACCGAAGCATGAACTATGTATGATAGATAGCAAACGTTACTAGAGACCATGGCAGTATGTCCCTAGTAACCTTCCCCTGGCTAGTAACCTTCCCCTAGGTTCCTAACCCCTTTCCTTTTCCCTTCCCCTGCGAGGTCTAACCCACGCAGCTGGGTTAGGAACCCAGAGCTCACGCATATCTCAGCCTGATTCTTCCCACCATATGGGGTACCTAATCATTGCAAAAAGTAATTCCACATGATGATACTCACGGAAGAAGAGCGGACCCAACTCCACAAAGTTGTTGTACTCATGGCAGTACGTCCTAATAAGGCCATACATCTGTCCCTTACAAATTTCATGAATGAACTCTGATATGTATTGATTCAGAGAGTGTGCTAAATAACCAGCACGAAGAAGAGGCCTCAACTGCTGTAGCATCTCGTCCAGATGAGGAGGGGGTTCAAGAATTCCCATTAATGCAAGTCTCCTATAGCATTCAGATGGATTAATTTCCATCAGTGGCTCATGACCACAATCAAATCGCTCCAGAATAAAGTTGATCAACTCCCTTGCAAGCTCCTTGGTGGGACTGTGGCGCAACCTCCACTCCAGGAATTGGTCAAATAACTCATCTTGATCAGGCCACACAAAATGCCTGGGGCATGCTTGCAGGGCTTCTGGAGTAGCCCAGGGAGGATTGGGTCCAATCATTTCATGGAATAAAATAACGGCTAAGGTTAGCCAAATGGCTATTTTATAGCATTTTTGCCAAGAAAAACGGCTAAAGTAAATGGAAAAAATTGCCCAAGAAAAGAAAATTTTAGCCCAATTTTTTTGCCGACTAAGTGAGTTTTTAGATCGAATAGCCAAACCTCCGCCTCCAGACAACTCCTCCAGAACAATTAGCCAAAGTTAAGAAAGAGTGGACTTGGGAAAATGGCTGGATTAGCATAGTAGCCGACACCAAGATATATAGGAACTTTAGGAAATCACCAAAGAACTTGTTTCAATTACGAAGTTGAAGTAGAAACTTCTTATTTCAAGTATGAAGTTAATTATCAGAGGGAGGATTACAGCTAGAAGGAACAGTGCACTTTTTCTTTGAGCTTTGAACATGTGCATATATGATTATGCGTCAATTTATGTCTTTGTTTTATTATTATATTAAGGAAGTTATAAGAATGATTATAATTGCGCCATTTATTTTTCTATATTGAATTACATTGTAATAACAATAAGTTAAATGTCTTTGTCCAACGGCTTAGATATTTTAAAATACGGATGTGTGATGACTAATATTTGACCTACATTTTGTGAAAGTTTAGCCAAAGGCAAGAAACCATGATGGAGAAAAACCATCTAGTTTAGCCAAGTGTTAGAAACTTCTAGCTCCAATTTGAAGGTAGTTTAGCTAAACATATGTGGCTATACTAAAAATATAAGAGTAGTAATTTCTTCCATGAATCATTTGCAAAAGCAAGCAAGGATCACTGACGGAGCAAGAAACAAAGAGCAAGGAGCAAGGAACAAGGAGCAAGAAGCAAGGAACAAGATCAAGGAGCAAGGAGCACGAAAGCAAGGAACAGAACACAAGGTGAGGGCATCTATGATCCTGCAAATGGAGGCAAAAATATTACAATGAAGGCAAAAAACATATAGACTTGAAAATAGACATTCAGAAAATATGGCATTTACAGTGGTTACTTCTTCTTGCATTTTCATGTAAAAAGAAACTAAGCTAGAAAATTAAAAGTGTTGGAAGGGAATTTACCTGAGTAACAACCTTCATAGCCAACAAGAGAGGGAAAAACATGGAATGAAGGCAATGCAGAATAGAGAGTTCAGAACACAGTTTAAACTTCTACTTACAGTAGCACTTCATGCCGAAATTTGCCACGTTTGGCAGCGCAATTGCCATCAATCTGCTCAATCCCATATCGGTCAGCACAAGCCCTGCAACAAAAATGAGGGCTTCTCTGGTTTTTATGGGCAGACGTGAAGGATGAATTAAAAAGGGTCCTCATATTTGGACCCCCATAACAAAGCTACCGTAACTACGATTTCTATGGATTACATGGAACAACACAAATAGCACCAAAACAAAACTTTTGATAGCCGTTTTTCAGAAACCTTGATAGGAGCAGCTTTTTTGCTAGAACCATTTTGCAGAAATTTTGGATCGAGCAGCTTGAACAACAAGCTTGCAAATTGTTTTAATAGGCAATGGAAATATGATGCATGTGATCCGTCCCAATGGGTGGAAATATCTATTAACGGCATTATGCAGCAAACTATCCAAAATCTGATGCCATGCTTTCGCAAAAACAGAATTTTATAAGCTGTTGGGTAGGCAAAGCATGGTAGCCAAATTTTGAATGGCAAAGTAGCTGTAGAATGAGCCATTCTGTTTGTCAGAAGAGGGGCAGCCGTGGAATCATACAGAGCTAGGGATTGCTTGCAGAACAGGAATGCTAAGTGTCGACCACAGAAATTTTTGGCATCATACAAAAGAGCTCAAACATGGTATTATCTTATGAATGGTAATAGGGTATTATCTGAAATCGGGTATTATCTTACAAATGATAACAGAGTATGTTATTTCAAGGTATTATCTGAAACAGGGTATTAACTTATAATGATAACAGGGTATTATCCAAGACAGGGTATTATCTGAAACAGGGGATTATCTTACAAATGATAACAGGGTATGAATTTACATTTTTTGAATGGGGGATTTTGACACCAGCATAACAGGGTATTTTCTTACAAATGAGGAAAAGATGATTGTGGCCAAATACTCTGATTCCAAAAATCCATTTTATCCTCTATTGTTTGATAAAAAAAGGGGATTTTACTGGCATTTTTGGGGGGTATTTTTGGGGGGTATTGGAGCACATCTCTTGCCAGCATAATCATACTTCAATCTTAAAAGTAAGTATGAAAAGGACTTTGTGATGTTGATTGTCATGTTGAAGGATCCTATGAGCATCATTAACATATCCACACTTTCCATGCCAACAACAAGATCATATTCATAGCCTTTACATTCTCTTTGGCCTATCTCTTCTGCAAGGATAATCATACTTCAATCTTTTTGCTTGTATTATCGTTTTTTGCTTGTATTATCGTTTTTTGGCCGTCCAAGGACGGCACTTTCCACAGAATATGCTGCCTGGGGTAATCCAAGCCGCAGGTGTGCAGTCAACCAGGGGTCAAATTGACCCCATAAAATAGGGGCACACATGCCCACGAACCATTGTCTAAAACAGAAATATACGTGGGCAGCAAGCATCAAATACTTACAGGAACATTTGTTACAGTAAAGAAGCGCCATTAATTTATCACAACAGTAGATAAGCCCAGTTCTAAAATTTGGGCCTGTGATAGCCTGAGACCGAACTGGAGCTCAAATCAAAATATATTAACTTTGTTAACACAATTGTCAGCAAATTCCTTCTAAATATCATATATGCGATTTTAACACTGACAGATCAAAACCCTGAAATCAAAATGCTGTAGCCCAATTTCGACACAGATGCCTTACGAAAATTTTTTGTGGAACAACTGGCGGAATCTTCATGTGGATGTTTGGCCGATTAACGAATTAAATTTCCATTACAAAGGAGTCTACTGCAGTGCCGACTTGTCTTCTTGAATCAAACTGTGTCCAAAAATATCATCACAGAGGCATTAAAATACACGCAAGCTTTGGTTAGAGCTCCAGCTCGAATTCGAGCTAGAAGAGCAAGAACTCTTTAAGATTAGTTTGCAGCTCAGAGACAAATTTCCACAAACAAATATTTATCCGGACATCACAAATCTACGGTAATTTTCCTCTGTTTTTGCTTCAAGAATCGAACATTCCGCTTGATTTTGCTTAGATGTTTCTGCCCGCTGCAGCTGCAGGGCATGGCACTACCATGCATGGAATCTGTTGGGCATGGAATCTGTGGGCACCTCCAGCAGATCACGCTCCTCCTCAAGCCGCCACCTGCAAGACCCGGAATTGGCAAGCAAATGCCCAGCCACCATCTTTCCAGGTGCACGCGACCTCCTATCCGCAATTCGACCTTCCACAACAGCAAAATACGGCTCCTTTCCCAAACTCACATGCCAGCATCAGCTTTCTACTTTTTTACCTACGAATACACTAAGGTGGAGTCCCCACCAATGGTGAACTTAAGACAAAAACTTCTCTAAAAGTGTCCACACAAGGTCAGTTTCTAAAAAGATTATATAAAAATGTTCTCCAAGACTTACTCAATCTAATTCTATTCTCCTTAGTTTCTAAAACGTAATCTACTATCCGCAATTTACCTTCAAAGTCAAGGGGTGCTGACCCCTTGATGGTGATACCAGAACTTGAATGGTGCATTCAGAATGTGTGTCACAAGTCTCCATAATGGCGAAGCTGTATTCATGTAGTGGTGAGGCATTGCCCACCCCAATGGTGCTACAATGCTACCTTAATAGTGAAGATACTTCACCTAAATAGCAATATCTAAATCCCACCTGGCATGCATCAATTACCCTAATGGTTAGGGTAATTATGTGTGCACTGCAACCTATAAGCTACAGAGATCTATACAGTTGAAAGGGAACTGATCATTATCTTTGGCAAAAAATTAAACAACAAAGTATGTTCAATACATGGAAAGATCTAAGTGCAAAAACTTGAGCATACCTGTTCGAGGATCCTGAAACCATCTATCCTTGAGAAGGAACATCAAAGACAGAAATCTTGAAACCATCTGTCCTTAAGAACAGCAAAGACAGAATTTATAACAGAGAATATTGAGCAGCCTTATATAAATCCAAAAATAGTGTACAGAAATATATGACAATCGAAACACAATTGTTAAGTGGAAATTTGTGTAGCAGAGAACATTGCCTTGAATCATCTTATATAGAGACAGAATTGAATCAGTCTCATATAGAGACAAAGAATAAAACATCTGAGCAAGGCATAGGTCCATATAGTTTACATGTTCATTGCCATGCATATCAGCATGCTACAATTCGAGATTAAGTCGTATAATTTATCAAATATACAAATATTTCCTCATGGTTTAATCACAAAGCATAGGACAACCTAAACAAGACTAATAAAACCTGAAGTTCTGTCATAATGTTGTATTTGAGCAAAATATTAAAGTCTGTATTTCATTGCATAACTGATTGCTCCCGTTTGATTATTTCATTTCTGCAGAACATAAGAACATTGATGTAAAAATGTGGCCAATACAAGGTTTTGTTTTAAGTAGAAAATCCACGCTAAATGCATCAACAATGTTTACAAAGAGAAAGAAAGCAACCTGGATTTGCATGATGTATATAGATGCCAGTATTTCATGTATTTTAAACAGTGGTGCTGGCCCATCATTGCCAACATCATCCTTAGCATTGGAGTCATGAGGAAAGGCAAAATTCCTCCCCAACCTTGGATTTGAGTATGCAACTAGATGTATAATCGTCTGAAATTGGAGGCTGTGTGTATGAATAAACCTTAAGCTGAATGAACCTTAATACTTGAGCTGATATAATCCTTCACTGCTAATAGAACACATAAATATTAGCGAGTTGCTTGGCAAAATGGAGCACAGAATTGTGAAATCAGAAGGGAAATTCTGTGCATTTCAAGGGTGAAACCCCATGAATCCCTGATATGATCAGTTCCTTCTTTCAGCTCCTTCTTTACATCCTGCAAGTACATATGTACATATAAGTAACAACAGAATGGAAATGAATTACAATTTGATCTGCCTAAAACTAAAGAGACTCACATAAGGATTATGCCTTGCTTTATGAGCTCAGGTTGCTTTATGATCATTGATGCACGCCATAGTTGCATTTGTAGTAAGAAACGCTACGAAGAATCGCCCATATTTTTCAGCAGAAATCTGGGATCAGGTCCAATTAAGACCCTAGAAGACCTACTTTTTCTAGAAGGAAGGGGTGGATCACCTAGAGCTTCATGATCAGGAATTGAGTCAGGAGGGAAAGCAATGGTCTTGTTATGTCTCAAATACATTTCAAAAGAGTGGCATAATTTTAAAGAGGACGAAAGTAAGAAGAACAAGAACCTGCATGCACCAAAAGGATCATATTAGTATCATGAATGCAAGCAACACTACAAGTAAACTGAGAGACTTATCAAATGGATCAAAAAAGCAAAAAGCATGAAGATCTTCAGCTTTATCAGCCCTGTAGGCATTGAAAAACAACATCAACATGCATGCTGCAGCCTTAAACCTTAATAACAATGAAAAATTTCTATAGCTTACCTCTGCCTTCTCTGCTTTCTAATGCTGCTTCGAGGCAAATAGAAGGTAAGGAGTACGAAATCTTCAATGATGTTGGCACCTATTTATACTCGCAGTCACACAAACACACTCTTAGAATGCATCTAAAGAAGGATGCAAGCAAGACAAAAAGGGATCAAAGGCTCTAGAACCGCCATGTCAATGATCCTCGTGCTCTGCAGCTAAGATTTTGCCATGTCAGTGATCCATATGAAGAACTTGCAAGTTTTGGAGGGAATCAGGACTACAGAAGCGAAATACATGCATTCCAATGGTTCCTGATTCTGGAATCCTTTCAAGAATCATCTTGAACCATAGAAAGTAAGCTTTTAAAATGCCAGCGCCATCAATGGCGACATCATCGCCAACAGTAAAAATGGCCGAACCCTTAACGGCTCTTCTATAGCCATTTTCTTGATTAGGGTTTGCCGTTGGGTAAATAGAGCAAACCAACGTGGAGGTCGTGCTGCGCCAATCAGGAGTCCGTTAAAACCATTGAGGTGTGGACACGGCACAAAAACAAAAAATTCTTTGACGCCATAAAAGGGGACGGCACCATTGACGGGCACCCCACCTTAAAAAACAACTAACAATCTTATGTTATAAACATACGGAAGTTGATCGCACACCAGGGTTGGAAATTGAAGGCTGCAAGCCATGCAAGACCTTAAAAACCATGCAAAATAAAGTCAAAAAAAAAATAGACCTTCAAAAACAAGTCCATATTTTATATAGCCTTGCAAAATGAAAGTCAAAAAAAAATTTGCCATGCAACAAAAAGTCTACTTTTGACATAGCCATGCAATTATACCCCTATTTTTTAAATACATGTATAATACATATTATAGCACAATTACCATATAAAATAAATACCATAATGGATAAATCAAAGAAAGAAATAGAGTGAAATAGAGTGAATAATAATTATTAGTAGCATTATGGCCTGGCATGGTGCCATTAATATTCCCAACCGAAATTATTTGTTGGATTCTCAAAAAATTTGGGGGCTTTTACGAAATTTGGGGGAAAAAAATTTCTTTTTCTTTCTCTGATACAAGGTTTACGAACTACTGTTCATCCGCAGCAAATCAACTGTTTGGGCAGCAAATTGGCAGCATATCTAAAGCAAATCGGCAAGATGGGCAGCAAATCAAAGAAGAATGCCTTGCTTTTATGATGAGATCCTCCCGAATTTGCAAGATGTAGCCCTGGATAATCATATTTGCATTGCACCAGCCGATTTCTTTCTTTGCATCCGGGAACCAGGTTTGATTCTTTACCATATTTTTTGTTCATCTCCATCATTTTTATGTGGGGCAGAGGCCCGACTTGGAGCAGATTCCCAACTATGGACAATAAAAACACAGAAAACAGAGCTCCGACAAGCAGTAATTTTACCTCCAAGAGCCAATCAAACAGAACATACTCCCTGAAAAGCCTATTCATATTTACCCCGTCCATTTTTCTTTTTGCTTATAAGCGTAACAAAAGATCCAATCAAAGGAAGAAGTGACAAAGCAGAAAAGATCAAGTAAAGAAAAACTCACAGGCGGCAGCCTTTTAGCAATTCCGATTCTAACATTCCTGTACTGTATTGCTTTGCTTTGCTGCTATTGCTTGCTACTGTCATAACACAGCAGATGAAATCCGTCATAAATCCGTCTAAAATGCCAGACTAAAATCGATTGTTGAAGGAATTGGCTGTGTGCAGTTGTTCTATATTGCTGTTGTTTTTTTTATAATAAATCTGAATCTTTGTTCTTCATTTTTATAATAAATCCAAACTTTGTTCTTCTCCACTTGCTTTTGTGACTGAAAAATACCTTAAGATGCATTTCACATCATAAATTTGGAAGGAGAGATGAAGAAGATGGGACGCCCAAAAAAGGACAAGAGGCAAGCTTCTCTGATTTCAGTTTTTAAAAAAGCTACAGTGCCAAATTTGAATTTGCCAATAGAGGGAGAGGAAGGGATTAATTCTGGAGAAGAGAATAAGAAAAGAAAGCTCACAAGTGAAAGAGAATTTAGAGATGAATGGATTCTTAAGCATCCATGGGTTTTTAGAAAAATTCTAGATGATGGTCGTCAAAGGATGTATTGCTCTCTATGTATTAAACATTTGCAAGTTAATGCCTTTTCTAAGCAAGGCAGCACTAACATTCAGTTACAAGCATTGGATGTGCATGCAATGTCACAAGATCATAGACTTGCCGTAAGTAAGGAAAGGAAGAAAGTTGTTCCACTAGAAGTGCACATTGATCGTATGTTGGATGCAGAGGCAGAAAGGGTGAAGTGCGTGATGAGAATTATGTATTTTACAGCTAAGAATGACTTGTCCATGAATTTCTACTCAACATTATGTGCCCATCATCGCTTCTTGGAAACTCCAGGTATGCCTATTAGTGATGATTACTCCTCCTATACAAATCCCAAATCTGGTCGCGAGTTCTTGGATGCTTTCTACTCTATTTACTTTGAAGCTCTTCGGCAGGATGTGCTTAGTAGTCCATATTATTCTCTTCTCATTGATAAGAGCACGGATATTTCTTTGGATCAACACCTTATCGTGTACATCACATTCTTGAAAGATGGAGGTAAGGGATTACCCGTTACTAAATTTTTGAAGTTGTTGAATGTGAGTAGTGGAGGTGCAAGTGATATGTATGATGCACTGCACACATTATTGTGATGTTACATGATGTAGATGATTCAAAATTGTTGCATGGACGAAAAGGGCTGGGCTATAAATACGACTCTGAATTGTCGAGGAGGATTTGGTCAGTGGTAGGAAATGTTTTGGAAGGCTTAAGAGAAGAGTCGATTATGGCAGTTACTTGTTGCATTGTAGGTCTGTTTTTGGGATTATCTTGTGTGCAGTGCAGTGCAATGTTGATGAGAGCCCTGATATCGCCTTCCCATTGCGCCTCATCTTCTCTCAATTTCTCGTCCATGATTTCTGATATTTGCCCGCCGCTGAACATCGATCTAATCCAGGCAAGCAAGCTCTGCCCCGTCAATCTGATCTCCTCGGTCGCCCTTCTTCCGCTCACCAGCTCCATTAGCATCATGCCATAGCTGTACACATCGCATTTTCTCGAGATTTCGCCGCCTGCAGCATACTCTGCAACCAGTTTCAAAAACAAATCAGAAAATTCTGCAACCAGTTTTGAAAACAAATCAGAAAATCATATCAACAGCAATATCAAAGCAAGCATACCAGGAGCAAAGTAGCCGAAGGTTCCTTGCAGATTTTGGGTTACGATGGTGTTTGTTGTAAGAATCCGAGCCAGCCCAAAATCTGTGATGTGAGCCTCCATGTCGGCGTCGATTAAAACATTGCTGGGCTTCAAATCGAGGTGAATAATTGGCGCCGAGCATCCGTAGTGCAAATATAACAATCCCTGCGCAATGCCATCTGCGATTTTCAGGCGTTCATTCCATGACAATTTGCACGCAGGATGCAACAGAGCATCCAAGCTTCCATTGGGCATGTATTCGAGGATCAGAATTCTGGCGTCCAGATTGGAGCAGTATCCCAAAATTTTGGCAATGTTTCTGTGCCTCACCATTCTGAGAGACTGCAGTTCTGCGTCAAAGGCCTTGGCTGTTGCAGCATCGTCGAGATTGAGTTTTTTGAAGGCCAAGGTCTGGCCCTTTTTAGTAGTTCCTTTGTATACAGCCCCTGTGCTTCCGCTGCCTATCATGCTATCAGTGCTGAAATTTTGAGTGGCTTGTGAAATATCTTCAATGCTCATTTTTAAGAAACGGGCAGTGCCATCGCCGGGCTCCTCTGCTTCCTCTTGCTTTCTCCAACGTTTCATCCCCAACATACAGATCAAGGCCATGCAGCACATGCAGATCAGAACGCCCGAAGCAACGATCACTGCAATTTTTACCCCCTTCTTCAGCGAATCATGCTTCTTCTTGCAGCGCTTTTGCACCGTATTGTTGCATTTTGACTGATTATTTACAACGCTGTAGCTGTAGCAAAACTCGCCGCACAGATTCGGATTCCCCAAATAAGACTCATAAGTCAATCTGTTGAAAACCCCACCACTTGGAATTCGTCCCTGCAGCTTGTTGTATGAAAAATTAGCAAACACAAGGCCTTCTATCTTGCTCAAAGAAGTCGGTATCTCCCCCGACAAATCGTTCAAAGACAAATCTAACTCCTCCAATGCCTCCAGCTTGTCCCATGGTTGATCCAAATTACCACTGATTGAATTTTTTGACAGATTCAAGTAGCTCAGAATATTATATTTGCTTATGAGAGAATTGGGGATCTGCCCACTAAAATTATTATGAGACAGATTAAGATATACAGAGTTGGCTAGGTCGGGCTGGATTGAACCCGAGAAATTGTTGAATGACAGGTCCACAATGAGAAGCTGAAACATGTTTCCAAATATTGAGGGGACGGAACCTGAAAGCTGGTTATGGGAGAGTTTGAGCTCCTGCAGCATGTAGAGGGATGCAAAAGAAGGAGGTATTTCTCCGGTAAGAGAGTTATTATTCATGGCTATTCTAGACAACCTAGATGCATTCGAAAGGGCAGCAGGCAGGCTGCCTGAAAGCATGTTGTTGGATGCCAATATGTTTTCAAATTTTGATGTCAATCGGCCAAACGAAGACGGGATTTCTCCTGTAAACAAATTGCTGCTAAACTCTGCCACAATTAACTCGCTGCAGTTGCCAAATTCGGACGGAATACTTCCCGAGAAGGAATTTCCATTCAGTAACACCTGCTGCAACATAGAAAGCATGCCAAATTCCTTGGGAACACTTCCTTCAAACTGATTGTTGTTTAGATCAATGGTCTCAAGCAGACTAAAATTTCCAATTTGGCTCGAGATTTTGCCACTAAGACTATTGTGTTGCAGATCTAAGTAATTCAGTTTTGGCAAATGATAGAGGCCTTCAGGCAAGGAACCGGAAAGGTGATTCCAGCTCATAACAATTTGTGCGAGGTTAGAACTATTACCAATTGAAGCAGGAATATGACCGGAAAACGTGTTCTTCATTATGAGAAATTTGGTGAGATTAGGAAACATATTTCCAAGGTTACTGGGCAAAATTCCTGAGAACGAATTTAGATTCAAGTCCAGAATTGACAAGCGACTGAAATTGGCAATGGTGTCGAAGATGGGACCGCTGAAACTGTTACCCTCTAGATTAAGGGTTTCAATCTGAGAAAGAGAAGCGAGCTCTTTAGGAAATGTTCCATTGAGATTGCAGTACCAGAAAGACAGAATGCGCAGATTTGTGCAGTTGCCCAATGAAGGCGGTAAGCTGCCCCATAAACTTGACTTACTCATTTTCAGAGTCTCCAGCTTAGAACAGCTGCCCAAGCTTGCCGGAAGGGTGCCTTCCAAGCTATTATCTTCCAAATTCAGCGTTTTTAAATTGCTCAGATTTGCAATTGACGAAGGTAAAAAGCCTGTCATGTTGTTTTTGGAGAGGTCCAACTCCTCCAACGACCTGCATCAAACATAGTTGCATAGTTAGAAGTTAACAATTTACTGTTATTTAAAGGGCTTAACAACAAAATAACTAGCTCTTATCTAATTACAGAGTTTTTGGGGAGTTTTTTGAATTCCTCCAAAACAACCTGCATCCAGTGACCGCATCAACCGACCCTTGAAGCTGATTACTTCTGAGATACAGATAGCGCAGGTTTGTCAGATTAACGAACTGGGTTCTCAGATCTCCAGACAGGGCATTAGAGCTCAAATTTAGATGAGACAGGCGTATATTCAAAGCCGGAATTGAACCGGAAAAGTTGTTGCTTGATAGATCAAGGAACCTTAATCTGTGTAGATTCCTGAGCATTGGGGTGATTGATCCTCTAAGGCTCTGACTCGCCAAATTGATGCTCCTGATTTGGGTGGAATTTTTGACGCAGCTAATTCCAAACCAAGAACAAGGATTTGGGTGGGTGCTGCTGTTCCAGGTCTGAAGCGATTGGTGAGGATCAAAAGTGATGGCATTCTTGAAATTCATCAACACATCTAAATTCAGCTGGGTATCATTGGAAGAGGAAGATTTAACAGGAAAAGGAGTTAACACTATAGTGAACAGCAAGTATAGATGAAAAAAGCTCTTCATGTTGCAGCCGCGCAAAAACTTCAACAGGTGTAATTGAATCTTCCTGTAAGTTAAGATCCAATTTAAGATATACAGTAAGTGGCTCCAGGGGCTCCAAAATAGTGATGCCCTTCACCATTAAAAATGGTGACTTAAAAATGGATGGTTGATTTGAGTTGGACTTCAATAGAAACCTCCCTAAATTTCCGTGAAACCTCCCCCACTTTCAATGGAAACCTCCCCAACTCAACTTTCCCTGGAAACCTCCTTAATCTTCCCAGAAACCTCCCCATCTTTCCTTGGAAACCTCCCCAACTTTCCAGGTAGACCTAGGGAGAGAGGTTTCCATGGAAACCTCTCCACCTTTCCCTGGAAACCTCCCCAACTTTCCTGGGAGACCTGGGAAGCTGAGGATGTTTTCATGGAAGAAAATGGGGGAGGTTTCCAGTCCTTGGGAGCCTAACTCAAATCAGGCGAATATAATTTGATTGATTAAAAATGCCGCCTTCCATTTCAGACTAACTTACCCGAAAAAATATTTGGAAGTGCAGTTTTTGGTATATTTTACAGGATTTTTTTTGTTTTTGAATGGAAACATTTTTAGATGGTCGGATACATTTAAGAATGGACAAATTTTTCCGGGAGAAACCCCCCTATTTTCGATCCATGATGTGCTCGACGTAACTTTCTATTTAGTTTGACTACTTTTTAATCTCTGTTGGATAATTTGTGTCCTATACTATAGAGGCATTGTATTTATAAAATCATAATGATAATAATATATATATTCTTATTCTATGGCGGGCATGTGCGTAATATGGGGTCATAATCCCCATTTGTTCACCCAAGAAATGGAAGGCCAAGATATTGCCACCTCATTCGGGGTCATGGAGCATGCAGGACATGTGTGGACTGTGGGATGTAGAAGAGCAAATTCTCCACGTCCAGTTAAAAGTGGTGAGAAAGTGCATGGAAATTTTGCTCATTAATGATACAAAGCATTTAATTGTCCATGTTGTGAGGTGGCAAAGGCAAATTGTGAGGTTATAGTTCGAATGTGAGGTGGCAAGGTCCATTTAATTTGAAGCAAAAGTGTTAAACACTGCGCACAAGGGTTTGCCCTCTAGTGGCTCGAGAATGCGTTTTCATGGGTTTTTCCTCATTTTGTGTCGGGTCTTATTTGTTTTATGTGGAACCATGTAAATGCTTCCAACTTGTGACATGACTAGATAGTAAAGGCATCCAAGAGCAATAGTGTTTGTCTTTATAAAGTTGCTATTTATTGAGATAGTTGAACTGTGTTACTCTATCATGTAGTGATTGTTATATATGTTTCTTTAACACAAATTGAGTGAGTTCATGAGATTCTATTGCTCATCTAGAGTTGTAATCAATTAAAAAAGGTGCACAATATGGGTATTTACATGTTTGCCCCTACATGGCTATATATTTACATGCAATAACTCTATAGGTTAAATTTGAGGGCACGGTTAGGCGTGTGCTATTTGTGTTGTTCCATGTAATCCATAGAAATCGTAGTTACGGTAGCTTCGTTATGGGGGTCCAAATATGAGGACCCTTTTTAATTCATCCTTCACGTCTGCCCATAAAAACCAGAGAAGCCCTCATTTTTGTTGCAAGGCTTGTGCTGACCGATATGGGATTGAGCGGATTGATGGCAATTGCGCTGCCAAACGTGGCAAATTTCGGCATGAAGTGCTACTGTAAGTAGAAGTTTAAATTGTGTTCTGAACTCTCTATTCTGCATTGCCTTCATTCCATGTTTTTCCCTCTCTTGTTGGCTATGAAGGTTGTTACTCAGGTAAATTCCCTTCCAACATTTTTAATTTTCTAGCTTAGTTTCTTTTTACATGCAAATGAGTAACCACTGTAAAGTCTATATGTTTTTTGCCTTCGTTGTAATATTTTTGCCTCCATTTGCAGGATCATAGATGCCTCCATTCGCAGGATCATAGGTGTTGTATAAGCCCACAGGCAAAACTTGGTTGTTGTAGCAACAGAAGGTAGCGTCCCTACTATAATACTGTGGTGGTATTTATAGACCTCTCTTTCCACAGAGTTAACTATTCATGGTAGGTTGCCAATTGCTTCTGCACCTGTTTCTTATTTGGTGAGTTGATTTATTGGAAAATAGATCATTCAAGATGATGTGCTTTATAGTTTCTTCTCTTAATACCGATGTATGTTGCAGTTGAGATCTTGAGAAAAGCAATGGACTTGGTTGAGCCCAATGTATAGATAAGTGTGTATGCATGTGGTGACATTGGTTTTGAATCTACATTTTCAAACTAGATCTGTATTTTGCAGTTTACTGTTGCCATTAAACGAGTCACTTATATTTTTAGCAGGGAATTTCATATTTCAATGTTCCAACAAGTTTTCGGGCCTCTTCCGGTCAAAATTAGGCATACTGGATATGATGCCTTTGATGCGAAATAAGAAAGAGGATTTACATTGAATACACTTAAAGTTCTGTAAAACATCCCTTCAATGGCATGCTTCACATTACCTTGCATGTGTTTACACAATTTAGAATAAAAGCACATATGGAGATATGATTGCTATGTGGATGTATATTGGTATGCAAAATGTGGGCGCCTGAGGAGGGCACACAATATATTGCCTAATTTGCTATATCAAGATGTGCGTATCCAACATTTCAATAGCATGGAACAAGATATTACACCAGATCAGACAATTTATGGTATATTTATTGCATGCAGCCGTGCTAGTCTATGGGATGAAGGTCATTGTTTTTTCAAATATATGATAGGAACTCTTGGCATTACGCTTGATATGTTCCATTATATTTGTTCAATCGATCTTTCCAGCCATGCAGAGTGCTTTAGAGAAGCAGTAAGTATACTTCAAGCTACATTTCAAACCAATATTTGTGGCTAGATTTCTTCTCAGAAAAAGCTGGCTACATGGCTCAATACACTATGAAATAATATGAAATATCATATGAACATGAACAACTCCATTATGGCCCTGCATGCTGATTTGTTAACTGCAATTAAATTTTGTGGATAAGTTGGTGAGGGACATTCTGACACATTGGCTCGAGCTTTTGAGTTAGCAAAGGGCAATGACAATTAATAGGTTAGATTGTTTCTAGAATGGCAAGTTTACGTCCTTTGACATCTTAACACATAATTGTATAAAGTTTGAGCCAATACTTATGTTTATGTTATGGAATGCTTTAGTTGATTCATCCAATTATATGGTGAAATTTCTCATGTTTCATGCTAGTTGTGTGGTTTAGTAAGCTAGCAGTTCAAGATCTCATTGTGGTTACCAACATCCCTTGCCGTTAGTTTATATGTTACAGAGATATATGTTAGATATAGCTTTCTTAAAGAACCGAATATCTTTTTTTTAACTAAAGACTGGAGTCGAATATCATAGGGCAACCTTTGCAACTAGACCATGAAATAAAAATCAATGGGTAACAATAATCTAACTACAAATAATCAAATTACAAGCTACTAACAAATGAGATGTGGAGTATGCATTTAGGAAATAAAAACAATTTGCATTGGAAGGTTTTGCTTGAAAGTTCCCCATTCCCCATTTTCATTCTAATTCGGACTCAATAGGATAAGCCATTAGCTACACTTACAAACTCTCATATGCCCACTATCCACTTACAACTATTACATACGTCGTTAATTGTTATGTTATAAAAACCATAACAAAGTATTAACAAATGTATTTTCAACACATTTCTTCACAAAACCACTTATCCACCCATAAACTAGACATAAATCAACCGACATCTTTTACAATAATATTTAATCCAATCAGCCTAGACGAATTTTGACGTAACTTGGGAGACCCACCTTTTGAGCATCCTTTACAAAGCTATTATCATTTTCAGACCCAACCCAACAACCTTACAAACTTACTAGCAACTAGAATGGGTATCGTGATCTCGAAAATACCCAAGCTCATAGCTTATTAGCCACTGTTGGGTGGTGGTAATATAAGAAGGAGAAATAAAAGATGGTGATCTAAGGGTCGAGTCAGTGTATATGGATCCATCTAGGCCTATTGGGTGGGGTGTCAATGGAAAATGTTGAGGGTTTGCAGTCTCGAAGGAAAAACGAGCTTAATAGTGGGAAACCCATGGTTGTTATGAAAAACGTATCTCTATCCTATAGACACCAGAACAAAGACACTAGCATAGGTTCCAATCTTGCATATTCCTAGATTGACATGCATCCATTATTACTAGATGGATCAGTAGAGGGAAATGTTCATCCCGAGAATATTCTTTTAAATCTTGATTTATAGTTGAAAATCCTATGATAAGGCATTTGTGTTGAAATTGTAGTCCTATTTCGTGCCATGTTTGTTCGCTGCTGACCCATAGATAGACCATATAATATGAAGATCTAATATGATCTTTGATGCCTGGCCCACCCATAACCATTACATTTTGATCTTTTATGGTAATGCTTGCTAGTTTGTCATATCACAAGAGTCGGATTTTCCCTTCCATCGAAAGTATCCTTCTATATTCGGAGCCCACTTATACCACCACGACATATTTTTGGAAGTTGGTTTCTAACTATCTCATTTTCTTTTCTTTTTTTTTTTTTTTTGGAGCAGTAAGGCATGATCGCCTGCCATTTTATGAATCATCTTTATTGTTTTACCTAACGATCTTCTTTTGTTTCATTCTGAATGCAAAAAGGTCTTTGCTTTGAATTGAAATTGGATGACCATTCACCGTTTCATAAGTTCAAACACGTCGCAAAATGGAGCTCACCCATTTTATGCTTTTATCTTTTGTCCAAAGTTTTGACCACACAAGCTGCATTTTTCCTAAATCCTTGCTCTCTGCATTTCGCCGTATATGTTGCACTATTCATATATCCTTGATTGCATTATTCTTATACCCTTGATCTTATTGGAATATAAGAACAAGGATATAAGAAAATGCAGCATATACCCTTGTTCTTATTGGGATATAAGAACAAGGATATAAGAAAATGCAGCATATATGGCCAAAAGTTCGGACAAAAGACAAAAGCATGAAATGGGTAGGTTCCATTTTGTGGCGTGTTTGTTTGAACTTTTGACAAGAGAATGATGGAGAGCATAGGGAGTGCATTCCTTCTCGTTTGCAAATATAGACCTCTCATCCCCATAGCGGAAGCTCCAGTCCCAATATCTCTTTTCCAGTTGTACGCAAAGTAGATCTACAAGACCATCGAATAATGGATGGTCAGATGGCACACTAATGCTGCCTCAAATGAATCAATGGCAAAGAAGCCTTTCACTAACGCCACATTTTCAATTTGGGCCTTGAGATGTCCATCAACCTACCTCCTAAGACTTTGCCCTTCGGACACCCCAAAAAATGTTGAATACGTACTTTATGCAATTGACTAGGATCTTGAATGATAAACTAAATTTCATTTGTGCATAGTCAGGTGAGTAGTGCATTGTTAGCTATTTTAGAAGAAGCTCATAGCCATAAAGCAATACTGCTGGCACTATATGGCACTTGCCCTCCCCCCCCCTAAAAAAAAAAAAAAAATCCTATTCCTATATAATAAAGAAATAGCGTCCGTCTGTGAGTGAGTCTGTGAGTCTGTTTAGACATTAGCATTAATGATGAACATGCTTGTACAAAGAGGACATTGCATATTGACTTCCATTGTAGCCTAGCCATAATACTTTCTTATGCAATGTTCTATTTGGCTTTCTTGAATTTCTAATTAAAAGTGTAGAAGAAGAGTTCTTGGATGTGGTTCATTCAATTGGGAACAAAATTATTAAGTGATGAAAACTTGGAATAAAAAGTTTATAGATGAAACAATATATGAATAATACTGAACCGAAAACAGGCAAATTCTCTTACTAAGTTTGGGGATGTTCCTAGATCTTATAGGCACCATTATCTGAAAGAGCAGTGATTTTAGAACAATCAGCAAATCCTAGTGCTCATAATGGCAGTTAGCGCTGGGGTCAGAATCAAATTCTTTTGGCACATAAACAGCCCATCGAAAATAGGTGTCTCCAGTAATAGGCAGAGTTTTGGTAGAATCAAGGGCGAGCTCATGGCGCACAGGCCCCTTAATCTGCCGATTAGCTTCTTGCTATCGGTCTTGTTCTCAATTTCAACTGCATCTCCGGTAGGGCCTCCTTTGCCGCATTTGCTTTTGGATTTGTCAAAACCTACCACATCTTCCTAAAATCTCATTAAGGATTTGGAGAAGCACTTGTTCTAGTGGTCCACTGCAAAGTTGTCTCTTGCGGGTCGCATTACAGTGGTCAAGTCAGTCCTTAGTAGTACCTATGTTTATATGGCATCCTTACTGCTAGCCCCACATATCAAAGTGCATGAGCTCATTGCAAAAGTTCAGAACTTTATATGGGCGGGTAGTGAGGAAGGTGCTTTGATTAAGGTGGCTTGGTCGAAGTATATCCTTCCAAAATGGGCAGGTGGTCTAGATATGATGGACTTCTTACTCATTTGGAGACTCCTGAATGGTGAGGATGACTCTCCTAGTCTACGCCTTCTTGGACAAGCTCTTGCTCATTGTATCCCTCTAGGCAAGAAGAGGCTGTCAAACCAGTCCTACCTTAGGCTTTATTTCAGACTCTGCAGCCTGCTCCAAGTGCTTCTCCATTTTTGCGTGGCTTGTTGATAGCATGGAAGGCGGTCAAACATCTTTTCTGACCATGCCCCTCTATCCACACCCTATTGAAGACTCCATGGTGGTGGGCACCCCTCCAGACCCCTTAGCACCTCCATTGGCAGCATCAATTCATCCCCGTACACAGAGACGATGGGTTCTTACAGGTGTTATCTCTATTCAAGCATGGTATGAAGCGTGTCGCGTACTGTCTTGGCCTGAATTTCAGGCAAAGTTCTTGCTCTCTCGTTGGGATGTATCTCTATGGGTGAAGGTCGCAGAAACTTTAAGTTAGTGTTGTTGAAAGGGTGCCATCGGACTGTCATGAAAATATTCACAAAGGCAACCACTTTGTCAGATCAGTATATCGCCTTCTTTTAGCACCATAGCCCCTCTAGTTTCTAGATGGGTGGTGCCTACAAGTTCCACAGCCCACTTTGTGCCGTACATGGCGATGGTTTTGGGATAGGTTGCTCCACCCTAAAGTCTCTTTACTATGGTGGCAGGTTATCCACAGGTGCCTGCGGGTTAATGCCTTCCGATATCGCTATGATCCTCGTATATCTGCAGTATGCCCGCTCTGTCATTCAGATGTTGAGATTCTTGAGCATGGTCTCTTTGATTGTCCTAAGGTTCAACCAGCGTGGTCCTGGCTACAAGGTTTGTTTAATAGTACACTGGATTGCCGATGCTTCCTCTTGGCGTCCTATCCCAATGCATGGCCTCTAGTTAAACAAAGGGCATTTCATCTTGGTTCCGATTGGCTCCTATGGTCGATATGGGAGCATCGCAGACAACACATCTTTCAGGGCATTAATTCATCTGCTTGCGGTGTTATTATGGTGGCCCTAAAAAAGATATTGACCGCCTACGCAGTGTTGTCAGGTACGTTTAGTACGGTACGGGTATTATACGTACTTAACGTATTAATATCGTATGCATACCTCTCATTTAAAAAGTACTTTAAATACGTTTTTTGGAATTATAAAATACTTATTAAATACGTAAAATACGTACTTTACGTATAGTACGTTAAGTACTTCCTGTAATTTTTTAAAACTATTATTTCTTGTATTGCAGTTGAAATAGTTGCAATAACAACTAGTATGAAGAACTTCAAGTTTTAAATAATGAACTAGAATATATCACTCTAGAAAATTAAGTATTTCTCAAAGTTTTCAACCAAAATATGTCTATTTAAGAGTTATATATTCTAGTTTGCAATCTACACCCACAGACATTAAGTAATTGTTGCTTATTTTTTGCATCCGAAGCTATTAAGGCCCAGATTCCACTAGGCCGGCAGTTGCTGTGAGATCAAATCGATGGGCAACAAATAAGCAACTGACACCGCTGTTGGGATTCCACTGCAGGGTGGAAATTCCTGAGGTGGAGTCAGTTACAGGAATTTTTTGTGACGGGGGATGTTGCCCGGCAGATGGCTGGCAGATGCAAAAAAAGATGCCAGCTAAGATCAAGAAAGCTTGAATTACAAAACTACCATGACTTCTGTGGAATGTTGATTCCGGCACTTTGATTACAATACGCTGGTATTTGTTGCAAGCAAGGTTGCAATCTGCCGGCCTGGTGGAATCTGGGTCTAACTGCCGCTGACCTCTGTATTTCTTTCTTGGCATGAATGCAAGCTACTGAAGTATTAAGGAGAAGGTCTTCCTCCTGCCATAACAAAACAAGGAGAAAGGTGGGTCTGCATCTCCATCTCCATTCCGATTTGGCGGCTAGGGTAAGAAGAAAGAGGGGAAAAACACAGAGGTTTTGGGTGTTTATTTGCAAGAAGATTGTCCCCCTTTTTTTCTTAAAACTACAATTCCATAATTTCCCTAATGTCTAAAGTCTCCTAATGTGTTTTTTACTCCTATTCTATAATATACTAGTTATGGTGCCCGGCGTTGTCGGGCTTAGTAACAATTTAAAAAGATGGTGAGGGTGAAGTAGCTTTGGGTTTTGTTGTCTAGGGTTTATATGGATATTGGGTATGTTTTACATTGTGCTGCCATGTAAAGATTGTTTCAATGTGTCTTAAACAGGAAAAGTTAGCAAAATATTGAAATGTCTATTTTAAAGATGTCCAATCCAAAATGTTGATGAAGTACAAATTTTTGATGATAGTATACACATAAACCATTTACATTCAATCAAGGTCTGCTCCGACAAAAAAATAAAATGTAGTCCCATTATCTGACACCGTCCAATTTATATAGGTGCATCAATTTAAATAGACGGACTCCTTCATGCCACATGGCACATTTTTTTATGTAGCACGATCCAAGCTAGGTTGTTGAAAACGGAATCTACTTTTGCTCATTCAAAATGTAGCACATTTATATGCCAAAGGGGATAGTGATATCTTCCAAGGAAAGGATAACCATATTGATTCATATATAAGCAATTGCAAGAGTTCTCTTTAGCCAAGTGCCTC
Source organism: Isoetes taiwanensis (assembly GCA_021234155.1). Lineage (NCBI taxonomy): Eukaryota > Viridiplantae > Streptophyta > Lycopodiopsida > Isoetales > Isoetaceae > Isoetes > Isoetes taiwanensis. The sequence continues at coordinate 11,834,648 of JAJEKV010000005.1, read as the reverse complement.
AAGGAGATTGATATGGTGTGGGTGCAAGTTAGTTTAATAGATTTAGTAATAATTTGAAGTGTCGTCTGATAGAACTACATTGATAAAGATAAAGAAGCACGCATAAAACTTTTAGATTTGATCTCGATTGTTGAACTTCAGGATTTTATAGTACGTTGGTTTAGTTTATATGAGACTTCTATCAAAATGTCATTAAAAGATAAATAAATAGATAGATAGGTAGGCAGGTAAGTAGGTGGGTAGGTAAAGTTACATGTTATTTAATGAGGATAAGTCGAGGGGACTAATGGAAATTTGTTGTTTTGTTTGTGTCATTCAAGTTTTAGAAATCAAAGCGTTTAACCTTTAGACATGGAAGAGCATATTTGAGGACTCAAAAGGCACACGCCGTGCTTATTACAATCTAAAGAGTTGGTTGTTTCATCTATTGGCTGGCAATGTGGTTATGCAATATCGTAAAACATTACTAAATAAGGTGCAATATTAGGAAATACAACCTAATACTTGTAAAATTTTCTATGTTGATACACGCAAACCTAAAAGAACACAATACCGGTGGCCTAAGGGTGAGAATCAATATTATTCCCTTTCCCTTGTGTATAAGCCATATCTGCACAACTAATGTCTGCAAGAAATCTGCTTCCTACGTTTGTGAAGTGGTGAAGAAATATTTGTACAAAATACGACAATGCAAGATACAACATAGTTTCAAAGACAATGCTTCTTGAGAATGGATGCTTGCTAAGAATGTAACAGTCATTTCAATTACAATAGAAGTTGCATCATGAACATGGAACATCATAAATCAGAATGTCCAAAGGCACACATATCATGGACATAGATTTTCAACCATACTCGTGTATTCTAAATTTCAAAATTAAGCTCACCTGCATTGCCATATTCCATCCACATCCCACCCTCTATATGTGCATCGAAATATACCTAATCAAGAGGGTGTAGACACGAAGTACTTCTCATGCCAGCCAATGGTGCCATCCTACTAAGGTGATCTAAATATGGAAGGACATCTATAGTTGCACTTGTACTGGAAGCTTGGAAGCTTGTGGAAGATTTCGCCTACAAATCATAACATGGAAGATTTCGCCTACAAATCAAAACATAAAATTTACAGAGAACAAAGCCATGTTCATAATGGCACATACTGATGGAATGTTGTCTCAAAAGAAGCGTACCAAATCTATAAAAAAATGGAAGACCTTTATTGAAGTAGCTTGAAGTACACAATTTATAGGCCAACCATCAAGACCTTTATTGAAGTAGCTTGAAGTACTCACGTTAGAAGCCAGCTTTAACAAATGTCAATCAGAGATATCTTACAAATTTCAAAGAATATGCAATTGCAGACTCGATTGGCATTCATCATTCAAAACTTTGTCTCCAATTTACTTGTCCCTCTAAGGATTTTGATTTTGGAAATCAATATGGCATAAAGATTAATAGCAAGTGTATGGTTACTGTTATGTGAGCTATGCATTGTCTCCAATATCATCAATTTTTATGTTATGTGAGCTATGCATTATCTGTTGTACTATCAAGCATCATGCCAATAATCTGATTTGTATAGAGCTCCTCTTTCATATGGCTATTAGATGGGGCATCTCACAAAAACTCTTCAAAATAGAGGCTTTACCTGTAGATTCCATTGCTGCAAGAAATCATGACATGCATTTATAAGTAGAGCTTTTTTGCAATTGGAAGAATAGAATAGAATAGAATAGAATAGAGACTTTGCATTACCTGGACGAAAGCAGCCTTGGTGTTCCCTTTGAGGAATGGGCATCCAAATGCTAAACAGGAAATCCTTCAATTACTCCAAGAATAGAAAAATGGTTGCCAAGCACTACAAAGTGCTGACTTGGAGCTCCGATCCCAAAGTTCTTCAAATTGTCAAAAAAGCAAATCAATTTCACTCGGTCTACAACCTTCTCGTATTTCACTGTATTTTTTTATTTATGGTCCAAGCTAGACTAGTCTTGTCTCTAGAATAGCATCTTGTACAGAGACTAGCTAGAATATCCCACCACCAGTCAAGGGGCCAAAGTGGAGGACACGTATAGGCTTTTAAGTTCTACCACGTCGGGGATCATCATCGTATAACCCCAGTAACCAACACCCAAAGCTAAACATACACTGGCAAGGTTTGAACCCTGACCAAATGCACATTTATTTTGGCATTACTAGGCCTATACCAACTCACCACACATCCGTTGGGCAAACCTTTAGCCATACATGCACACTTTGTAGGCAGGATACCTCCTAGCCTTAGGATGTCACGGGTATTTTTGTATTTTTTTATTTATGGTCCAAGCTAGACTAGTCTTGTCTCTAGAATAGCATCTTGTACAGATACTAGCTAGAATATTCCACCACCGGTCAAGGGGCCAAAGTGGAGGACACGTATAGGCTTTTAAGTTCTACCACAAGGGGTCGAAATTAGGGGTTCCTCCCCGTAATATCGATTAAAGGGATCATCATCTAAAGTAGATGCAGGCAAATAACCCCAAATTAGAGGTATTTTCTCAAAAAAAGAAACCAACACCCAAAGCTAAACATACACTGGCAAGGTTTGAACCCCTAACCAAATGCACATTTATTTTGGCATTACTAGGCCTATACCAACTCACCACACATCCGTTGGGCAAAACTTTAGTCATACATGCATACTTTGTAGGCAGGATACCTCCTAGCCTTAGGATGTCACGGGTATTTTTGTATTTTTTTATTTATGGTCCAAGCTAGACTAGTCTTGTCTCTAGAATAGCATCTTGTACAGAGACTAGCTAGAATATCCCACCACCGGTCAAGGGGCCAAAGTGGAGGACACGTATAGGCTTTTAAGTTCTACCACGTCGGGGATCATCATCGTATAACCCCAGTAACCAACACCCAAAGCTAAACATACACTGGCAAGGTTTGAACCCCTGACCAAATGCACATTTATTTTGGCATTACTAGGCCTATACCACCACACATCCGTTGGGCAAAACTTTAGCCATACATGCACACTTTGTAGGCAGGATACCTCCTAGCCTTAGGATGTCACGGGTATTTTTGTATTTTTTTATTTATGGTTCAAGCTAGACTAGTCTTGTCTCTAGAATAGCATCTTGTACAGAGACTAGCTAGAATATCCCACCACCGGTCAAGGGGCCAAAAAAGGAGTCAATTTCACTGGAATGTCTACAACCTTCTCGTACCTAGCAATATTGGTTATGAAATTCCTTGGATTGGTTAGATGTCCTGAATAGGCATCCTAACCCGAAGAGTACACATATTCTCATAATTCTTCAGCAGTTCTTCCACCATGGCTCTAGTTTTGGAGTAATGAGAACCGACGAAGTTAGGGGTGTCTTCTTCTTTGAATCCCTTGCCGGAGCCAAGAGGATGAGTAGCATCATCTTCAAAAATGCAGCCGGTAGCATAATTGATAAGCAGAATCTTATGCTCCCAAGCAACCACAACTATACCTTGTGGTTGCCTATTGAAGACACGTTTGGTGGTTTCCTATTGAAGACACGTTTGTCCAAAAATGCCTATTGCCATAGCTTGCCAAAATCCTACTGTTAGAAACAGAGGCGAAGCTTTTTAAGCCTCGGATTTGAACCTAGAGTAATACCAAAGCTCAACCTCCTACAATCTCCTCCCTTCTGACCTCCTACACTTCACTAACATCCACAAAGGTTTTTCTTCTGTATACAACAATCCACACAGGATAAATCGAGCACACTTCAACAAATATATCACAGAGACAGATATTTTATTGGAGATGTTTACCAGTAGCAATAAGTCCGACTGAATTGAGCAACTGATCTCATGCAGCTCAGCAAGTTCTGGCCATCTAATCCAGTGCAGCAATTCCAGGTGTTCCAAATCTGACACAAAATGTTCTGGCCTGGTACTGTAACGTGCTACAAAGGTGACAATTTTGGCTTGCTGGCATCGTTTTACACAGCTCTACAATCTACAATCCTTTTGAAAGTAACTGCTTCCTTACCCTTACCTGTTTCTTGCACTCTATGGCTCACTTGCTTAGGATCAATGTCTGCAACAATTACGACGGGTATGTGCTTTGTGAGGCACTAAAGAATCATATGTGCAAAGTCCAAAAGCACCAAGTCTAGAGCACAAATCACTTACACCATCATTTCTCTCTGTTGTAGACCTCCTAGTCTCACGATGCAAAGATTGGCAACACAAACCTTTCGAGCATATTGTTGCAAACGCCTCAGAATGATGTATACACATGGTCAAAATCAGCTGAGTCCCGGTTTGCAACCTGAAAGCAGATCTATCTATTCCTAAATAAACATCATAATGCACATCCATCTCACTACAAAAATGTTGAGCCTTTTCGACGTCTATATCGACCTTTGAACGTCGATGCATCGTCGATCATCGACGTTCAAAGGTCGACGGTAAACCTCTATATCGACTGAAGACCGTCGATTGTCGACCAAAAACCGTCGAAATACGTGTCGAAATAGCGGCGTCGATGGTCGACGGTGGATCGTCGATCATCGACGATTCGTGACGTGGCGATGCCACGGTGATGCCACGCTGGCCGTCCAGCGTCACCGCCCACTGAACATCGATGATCGACGTTCAGCGTGCGGTGGCGTGCCACGGTGGCGTGCCACGCTGGACGTCGATTATCGACGTTTAGTGGGCGGTGAGTGGCAAACCCACGCGCTACCATGCCAGGTGGTGTGCCACGGTGGACGTCGATCATCGACGTCTCTAAATATTAAAAAAAAAAATTTAAAAAATTAAAAAAATTAAAAAATTTAATGGGTGCAATTTAAGACATATTAAGTTGTAAAGACTTCGAATTTTATTTATCAAATAAAATATTTGGAGAAATCTAAATTAATCAATTAAAATCTAATTAAAATCAACTAAAATCTAAATTAATCAATTAAAATCTAAATTAATCAATTAAAGATCGTTCTTAAAATAGACTTAGGTATCAGAGGCGTACACGTAATCAAAATATAAAAAGTAGTGAGAAAATATACTTTCAAAATCATATTCAACAAAAGTTAATGTATCATTGAACTACAAAATACGTAAAGTCTATTCACCACACTTGGAGTTGGAGAATAGCGAGACATAATATAAAAATCGAAGAGTTCAAGCTGCGCTACCGTATGACCTCTCGTCTTCCTCGTCGCCCTGCCATGAAAACATATCACGAAGCTTAAAGCTAAATGCTTGCAAAGAATTATGTAGTGAATAATACATACATCACCCTTTTCACCAAGAGCGATCGGATGGTCGCGCAGATTGCCCAATCGATTAGCCCCTTTTCGATCATCTCTAGTCATTTGGCGTTTAAAATTTGTTTGGCAACAAGTCGTTAAAATTACTATAACCACCAGATCCGGTCATGTTGGTAGCATAGCGCCTCGATTCTCTGCGTCGTACCTTGCCGCCAAAGTCCGCCTCGAGTTGCCGCTACTCCTCTCACGACAATATGTTGGCCTTGCAAGGCGCAACACAACACAAGTCCTTAGTCCCATTATATTAATCTAGATATACGTCTACGACTTGTGCTAAGCATTAGAGATGTACTACGAATGACGCTTCGTTCATCCAATGGGGTCGAGTCGCTTCTTCTATCGGGACTTTTTCCATATCAGCATGTTTTATCAGTCTCTTCTTCTGGTCGTGTCTGCATAACGTAAATCAAACATGAGTACGATATTGATCACGATTAAGAACAAGGGAAGGTAATACCTCATGGCTTTAACATGTTGACCAGCTCTGGTCATCACAGTCTTCAGGGACATCTCTCCTGTTTTGAGCTCAGGATATTCCTCCTCTAGCCTATTCCTTAGTTCTATTTTCTCTGCATCAAATGAGTCATCCCTCCAAGTACTCTTGTGGACGTTGGTAACAATGTTGTTCGTGAGGGCATTCAGTCTCCTATGAAATTCCTCTCCATCTTTAGTAGTGCCCAGCGGAAACTTGTGTTCGCTTCACTCAACAAAAAAAATCGACTTCAAAGTTAATACATATGAATAAGTGTTAGTGAACCATAAATTACGTAATTGAAGACGAAGTCACTCATATAAGAAGTGGTGTGCACGTTCAGTGGGCGGTCCAGAAGCCTCTCTAGCTGAAGCTGAAGAGGAAAGTCGGGGGACCTTATTTTGCCGTCGACGCTCATTACCGACGCTCCTTCGGGGAGGTTCCTGAGGCTCGCCCTGATATTCGCCAGTGTAGGCAAAGCTATGTCGAGCGGGAACACCCCTCGCCCTAGTTGCGGCCAGGGCCCTTTGCACTGCGGCGAATTCTTCAGGCGACAACGCGTTGACGTCGAAACTGGACCTGTCGGTGGGTGGTGTGCTTTCTTCCCCAGCGGGAGACTGTACGTGATATGACGGAGATCCATACTCGAGATCGTGGGATCCTCGTCCTCGAGATGAGCCCTCGCCTCTTATTCTTCTTGGGCTGCGGTTGCGTCTGGGGTTGGTACCCAAACAGGCCCCAAATATAAGGGTGCAACCCAAGCACACGAAGAAAAGAACAATGGTGGATATGCACCCTACATTTAGAAAAATATTTATTAGAATATATTAGAAATAAACTACTAACCTAAATGTTAACCTAGCTAATAATGCATACCAAATCCGCAAAATGGTTTAGGTGGCGGTGGCGGATTACGTCCGAACCAAGTACTTCCCCAAACGTGGGCGAACGCGGGTTTGTTGTCGTCAAGAATGTTGTCAATCCACCAAAGTAACAGGGTTGGCAACCCATAGTAGGTCACGCGACTAAAGCTCATGATTGCTGGACATGCACAAGTACCCCTAAGTTATTAATATTGAGTGTGTTGAATGACATATTAAGAAATTAAGAAACCTTAATTACATAGAAACTTCATTGCACATTTAACAAGCTTTGTTTTATTATATTGACAGAATAAAAGTTTGACGATATTAACATGGCTCGACTTACAAATGTCTTTAAATATTTACTAGTTACACAACGTTCTAGACAAGGTATACAATGTCTAATTCATTCTTTAAGTGCTGCAAACAACAACTTTGACATCTCCAAGATGTCGTCTTTGTCTCACAACCATGGTGGAAGATATTCCAACACTTTGTAAGGCTTCAACAACTTCAGAAGCTTTGCATCGTTGTGTGAACACGTGCGCGTGATGAGCCATCATTCTTGTTTTTTGCTCCTCCAACTTGTCAAGACGTCGTTGGTACATATGTGTTGGATTGATGTATTGGCCATTGTCGACATTGTTAAACCACTCCATTCGTCGCATAGCTTGCACAAAATCAAGGAGCATGTCATAGATGTATCCCAATGCATAGACATCATGAATTTCGTCCCTCCAAACACGATCATCATCCTTCAATTTCTCAAAGACACTTTTCTCGTACCAAGGATATTTCGCTTGTCCATTTGAAAGTGAGTATTGGCTCTTCAACATGGGACGACGTTCTTTGCAATAATAATGTAATGCGTCCTCCCAATCACCAATTGCCACCCAAACATTTGTGTACTTGTCGTCAAAATGTAATTTGACTCTTTTGCAATTGAGCTTTGTGTGAGTAAAGTGGCCCTTGTGGATCTCAGCGACACCTTCTGCTAGGGCAAGAGCTATCTCTGGAACATACTGATATACAACTCTCATTCGAGCCCTAACTTCAGCGGATATGTGTTTGGGAGGCCTTTTTGTCGTGTGGGCTATTGCGTTTGACCATCTCCTATAACGTGAAAGGTCCTGAGGTAAATAGTCAAACAATTGTGCAAGTGTTTCTCCATTCATAAATGGTAGCAGAGGGAAGGATTTGGAAGAAGGAAGAAGAAGCAAGAATTTGGAAGAGCAAAGAAGCAAGAATAAAAAAGGGCATGGCAAATATGAGGATAGAAACATTGGAAGGGATCAAAATGGAAAGGGGATGGAAGAATTAACTAAAAGAGGCCAAGATTGATGAGAATGGGAAGAACAAACAACAAGAACATAAAGCCCTAAAACTTGGAAAAAAACAAGCATGGATTCAAAAAAAGAGATGGTTGATCCAAGCACATACCTTCTGGAGCTTGCTTGGCAAAGGAAATGGGCTTCAAGACCGATGGGCGCCAAAAATCACCGGAATAAACGCTCCTCCAAGTTTCTTGCTTGCTCGAAATAGGTCACGGGTTTTCCGCCCTGTTCCGAAAATATTACAGCGCGACATCGATAATCGACGTTCAGTATAAACGTCGATGCTCGACGGATATACCGACAAAACGGTCAATATCGACGTTGGCAAAACATTAAAAAAAAAAAAAAGTTAATTGTACCTACAAAGGTTCGAATTGAAGCAAAAACCCTGACATCCAAAACCCTAGCCGCTTCAAATATTCTTGGTTGAGGCAACAAGAGCTTGGCCGCTTCACATCTAGTTCTAGCAAGCATCCCAGGCGTCTTTGGAGCGATCTAAGGTTACATTTTGTATTTCCTTTCTCCGCAATCACTCCTTGTTCATTATCGTTCTTCGCCCCTTATTTGTAGCTCTTTCTAATGTGAGGATGCAGGATGCCTCGCCCTACTATATGAATAACGCCATTGGAAAGACGTTTGTCAGAGTATGGTTGATCGTGTGCCAGCAGCGTCACGAAATCCTCCAGGAACTATGCAGTTGCGAAGATGAAGCATTAGAGGAAATAGAAGACCAGCTAGAGCTGTTGAAGAAGAAGAGAGATGAATACAATAGCTTGCCTGATAATACTGCACCGTCAGTATTTGGAGAGAAGTTGGCAAATTATTTGCAGGAGCTGAATTTCTTTGAAGGCATTATTGGATGTGCTGACGACATTGAGTTTCGAGCGACATTGGATAAGTATTTGAGAATATTTGAGTACTAGTAATAGTGCCCAGTGTTGCTGGGCATAAGTTGAGAGCCTATAAATGTTTTGGGCCACATTGAAAAAAGCATGGCCAAAATATGCTCACTTTGTACCTCTTATTTTTGTAATTGTTGTGCGCATATGTAAAGTGAGCGGGATATCCCTTGTCACTATAACCATCACCAGCCTTTTTTCGTATAAGTTGATATCTCAGAATTTGAATTAGTTGATGTATGTAGGTGAATAGCAAGAAGTTCCTGAAATGTTTTGTGTTGTTAGACCATGCACATAATTCCTGAAGTGATACATAAAACGGGCTTTGTATGTGGCATTTTGAGCATGATGTGAGAAGCACAAATATGTTAAATTACGTTTGCAAAAGCAATTGAAGGCAAAGCTAAAACATAATCTCATGGTTCCTTATCAAATATATTATTACCATGACATGACATGATCAAGTGTGGATGCTTTTAGAACAGTTCCATAAACATAATTATTAAATGCTTTTAGAACAGTACCATAAATATAATTATTACCTCTAACGCATGAAAATTTTCATCATCGATGATTGGATTACGAATCAGTCTGCCATGATCAAGTGCAAATGCTTTCAGAATAGTACTATAAACATAATAAATCCAGCACCTGAAAACTGCCTTCTGGAGTCACGTCGTTTGTTGTAGGAGAATTAAATTCCAAACTCTTCAAAATGAATTCGCTTATAGGAAGAGCCTTTTGTCAGATTCTTTCTTATGGGAGTTGCAAATGCTTCATTTATATAAATATGTTGTTGTAGACAGATGACAATTAACAACCAAGACAACATGCATCAAGATAGACACATTATTCTGATAGTTTTCCAGCAAAGTTCTTTGCCACATGCCAAATAGAGAATGCAAAGCTAGAATTTTGTACAACATTGCAGGGTAAAACAAAGACTGAGCCACTTGATTCTTCATATGAGTTGGGCCTTTCAACTCTAACAAAGCTTTGCATCATAAATTGTTGGACCTGATACCTCACAAACGCAGCATTTTCGAATCCATTTCCAAACAACTTTGAATCAATTTCAAGTTGCATACATAATATTTGCGCGCTCTATTCTGTGTGCTTACAGTGATGTACCTGAATTCTTATGTCACCTGCAATAAGTAATAAGTTCAGAAGATGCATGAAGACTTACATACATTCAAGAGACCAGAGGTCAGTTATTTCATTTATGCCTGCAAGAGTTCAGATGCTCTGTGTGGACCTGAAAAATATTGGACTGTGCACATTCCTGCAAGGTAGTACATTATTAAAACCATGACATAATAGTGGAACTGGCCCATGTCTTCCAAATCTTCCTATGTTTATATTTAGCCCGAGCCAAGCTCATACTTTGCTCATGTGCAACATACCATCCCAACCATTGGACCATTAAGTTCAAAAGCATCAACATGAATAGTGGGCATTTCACTACTTGAGCATGATATTCAAACATTGTATTGATAAGCCAGACCTGATCAGCCAGTTACCTTTGCCTAACCTGACTTACATAATCAACATAGGTGGAAGTTCATAGATATGGTTCTACCAAGATGTGACTCGCAGTAAGACGTGTAGAATCCATATTTTTAATTTCCAATTTTCCATTCAGCTCCAATGTTCGGAATTGCTACCTCACTGTCACTTTTTCCCTTTGGATTAAGTCAATGCAGGCCGTTGCACCCCCTAAACGAAGTTATGTTAAAGCATTCTTCCAAGGTTTGAATAGTTTCTAGCTAAAAACCATTTAAGACTGGAAATTTGATAATACCTTCAAGAATGCAAAATGTAATTACATGTTTAAGGGCAAGAAATTTTATGACACTGAGATTAATAGAAAGATGGAAACAAAGACCTACCTTATAGGGGCAAAGAGCTTGGTCGAATTGCACGCAGAACCTTTTATTGACCTGCATTTCTCCTTTGTCATCCGTCCTTCGCATTTTGAATTCTAGAAAATGCTCCAAAAGATGAGCATACTGGTGCAAAAGATCATCAGGGAGCTAATGATGAAAGACACCAAATGCAGTTGAAAATGCATTTCAAAGTAAAGAACAAATGCACATGCATTACTAAAATATCACATGCTTACTGTGGGTTTTTTGCAAGAATGGGCTCCAAGGAATGCTCGAACTTCATGAACTGCTTGAATAATTCACTTTCGTGGGGATCTTTTTCTAAGAAAGCCTCCAATGCAGATTCTGCTCTTTGACAACATTGTAGGTTATAATGGCCTGCTAATCATTTATAATGGCCAAAAAGGTAGCTCTCTTGGACACTTGAATATTTTCACTAAAGACATCTTGTAGTACAGTAAGGACTCCCATAAAGATCTCCAGTAAGGACTTTTACAGGCCTGCAAAACAACTGAAACCTTAAACAACTGAAAATGGAATGCGGTTTACTGCCAGCCTCCAAGAATGCCTTTGCAGCACTCGGAATCTATAGCGTGCAGCATCAACACAGGATGCATGATCCATTACTTTCGCTCCATTAAAAACTACCCTAAACTCAGGGACATATATGCTTGGTTAGGCCTGACTAAAAAAAAAATTAGAAATTGGAGATGGCTAGAATTAGGAACTGGAGATACCTTATGGGCATTCAAGGCATCAGGAACCAAGAAACACTGTGATCACCATGGGCAAGACTTATGCCCTCATGCATTGAACATGCCGCCATGGGCATCTGCCAAAATTCATTAGCAGAACCATCACCCCTTCTCCTGATCACATGTTCTCCTGATCTATTATCAAAATCATTTTCCTTTTTATCTTCAACCTCCATTGTCCAATTAAGTCCTATATGCAGAGCAAGAGGATCTATGGGCTTTCATCTAAAAAGCACCCCCAGGCCACAACTTCTGAATGATGGGCTCAACATTAGCAACGGAGGTGCACCAGTTTTTGATCATGGAATCTTGGAAGAGAGATAGCCATGTCCTCCTTCATAGCCAAGGAACAATCGAACGAAGCTCCCTCTTTTTCTGCAGGAAGAGATCGGGTAAGTAATTGAGGCCATAAAAGGCCATCTTTTCATGAAATCCCAGCCCTCCAATCTTTATGTCCAACAATCTGAACCGTTAGATCTAGGGCGAGATGCACAACGGACACACACTATAACATTATTATAGCTTCAAAAATTAATACATTATTTTAAGGTAAAATAATTATTAATTATTAATTAATAATTATTATTATTAATTATTATCCATCTAATTATTATTAATTAGATTATTATTATTATTATTAATAATAATAATAACCATCTAATTATTATTATTATCCATCTAATTATTATTATTATTAATTATTATTATTAATTATTATTATTATTATTATTAATTATTATTATTAATTATTGTTATTAATTATTATTAATTAATAATTATTATTATTAATTATTATTTCATTATGTAAAATAAGGTAGTACATTATAAAAACCATGACATAATAGTGGAACTGGCCCATGTCTTCCAAATCTTCCTATGTTTATATTTAGCCCGAGCCAAGCTCATACTTTGCTCATGTGCAACATACCATCCCAACCATTGGACCATTAAGTTCAAAAGCACCAACATGAATAGTGGGCATTTCACTACTTGAGCATGATATTCAAACATTGTATTGATAAGCCAGACCTGATCAGCCAGTTACCTTTGCCTAACCTGACTTACATAATCAACATAGGTGGAAGTTCATAGATATGGTTCTACCAAGATGTGACTCGCAGTAAGACGTGTAGAATCCATATTTTTAATTTCCAATTTTCCATTCAGCTCCAATGTTCGGAATTGCTACCTCACTGTCACTTTTTCCCTTTGGATTAAGTCAATGCAGGCCGTTGCACCCCCTAAACGAAGTTATATTAAAGCATTCTTCCAAGGTTTGAATAGTTTCTAGCTAAAAACCATTTAAGACTGGAAATTTGATAATACCTTCAAGAATGCAAAATGTAATTACATGTTTAAGGGCAAGAAATTTTATGACACTGAGATTAATAGAAAGATGGAAACAAAGACCTACCTTATAGGGGCAAAGAGCTTGGTCGAATTGCACGCAGAACCTTTTATTGACCTGCATTTCTCCTTTGTCATCCGTCCTTCGCATTTTGAATTCTAGAAAATGCTCCAAAAGATGAGCATACTGGTGCAAAAGATCATCAGGGAGCTAATGATGAAAGACACCAAATGCAGTTGAAAATGCATTTCAAAGTAAAGAACAAATGCACATGCATTACTAAAATATCACATGCTTACTGTGGGTTTTTTGCAAGAATGGGCTCCAAGGAATGCTCGAACTTCATGAACTGCTTGAATAATTCACTTTCGTGGGGATCTTTTCCTAAGAAAGCCTCCAATGCAGATTCTGCTCTTTGACAACATTGTAGGTTATGATGGCCTGCTAATCATTTATAATGGCCAAAAAGGTAGCTCTCTTGGACACTTGAATATTTTCACTAAAGACATCTTGTAGTACAGTAAGGACTCCCATAAAGATCTCCAGTAAGGACTTTTACAGGCCTGCAAAACAACTGAAACCTTAAACAACTGAAAATGGAATGCGGTTTACTGCCAGCCTCCAAGAATGCCTTTGCAGCACTCGGAATCTATAGCGTGCAGCATCAACACAGGATGCATGATCCATTACTTTCGCTCCATTAAAAACTACCCTAAACTCAGGGACATATATGCTTGGTTAGGCCTGACTAAAAAAAAAATTAGAAATTGGAGATGGCTAGAATTAGGAACTGGAGATACCTTATGGGCTTTCAAGGCATCAGGAACCAAGAAACACTGTGATCACCGTGGGCAAGACTTATGCCCTCATGCATTGAACATGCCGCCATGGGCATCTGCCAAAATTCATTAGCAGAACCATCACCCCTTCTCCTGATCACATGTTCTCCTGATCTATTATCAAAATCATTTTCCTTTTTATCTTCAACCTCCATCATCCAATTAAGTCCTATATGCAGAGCAAGAGGATCTATGGGCTTTCATCTAAAAAGCACCCCCAGGCCACAACTTCTGAATGATGGGCTCAACATTAGCAACGGAGGTGCACCAGTTTTTTATCATGGAATCTTGGAAGAGAGATAGCCATGTCCTCCTTCATAGCCAAGGAACAATCGAACGAAGCTCCCTCTTTTTCTGCAGGAAGAGATCGGGTAAGTAATTGAGGCCATAAAAGGCCATCTTTTCATGAAATCCCAGCCCTCCAATCTTTATGCCCAACAATTTGAACCGTTAGATCTAGGGCGAGATGCACAACGGACACACACTATAACATTATTATATAGGATTTTGTTCAAGTTTTGGATCTTTATAATCAGTTATCTTTTGTTCTAGCATTTCTTATACTTATATTCTCATATTCAATCTAAGGATGTTATTGTTAGATAGGCTCTGGTCTTGGATTGAAGTGGGAACAACAGCATCTCCTCTTGCATATGATTAAGCAGACTCATCTATATAGCATTGCAAAATCTGGAGATCCTATGCTCAAATCGGTCAATAAGGATTATCAATATAGAAATTTAAAATCCCAATTGAAATGTGCAATCTCACGGACATATCGACGAATTGGTTGCGTTCGATGGGGTCCGTCTCTTGGGGTAGGGTTATGAGCTCGAATTTAACTCATGGCTTAGATAATGCTGAGATAGTTGATGACAATCAAAACCAAAGAGTAGAGAAAGAAAAGGATGGAGCAGATTCTTGCCTAGATGATGACAGTCAAAGCCAAGTATGTCAAGTATTGAAGATGGAGATAAGGGTGGAATGCCAAAATATTATTCTGTTGCATGGCTTAGATAAAGACAACATAAATGGTGTATATCCTAGTTCCTTTCTTTGGAGAAATTGACCGTGACATGGTCACTAAGCAGGCTGCATTGCACAGGACGCTCACGAGAATTAGAATCTCCACAGCAATATGATTTTTTTCACGATCAATGCTTCCCTTGGAACAATCCGCCTCCTCAGTGGTCTCCAGAATGGCGATTCGACTTCTCCATTATGTCCGGAATGGCAGCATTACCCTAGTAACAGGGTTGGCAACCCATAGTAGGTCACGCGACTAAAGCTCATGATTGCTGGACATGCACAAGTACCCCTAAGTTATTAATATTGAGTGTGTTGAATGACATATTAAGAAATTAAGAAACCTTAATTACATAGAAACTTCATTGCACATTTAACAAGCTTTGTTTTATTATATTGACAGAATAAAAGTTTGACGATATTAACATGGCTCGACTTACAAATGTCTTTAAATATTTACTAGTTACACAACGTTCTAGACAAGGTATACAATGTCTAATTCATTCTTTAAGTGCTGCAAACAACAACTTTGACATCTCCAAGGCATCCATGCACTTCATATGTCGTCTTTGTCTCACAACCATGGTGGAAGATATTCCAACACTTTGTAAGGCTTCAACAACCCGGAAGCTTTGCATCGTTGTGTGAACACGTCTTGGCGTGATGAGCCATCATTCTTGTTTTTGCTCCTCCAACTTGTCAAGGCGTCGTTGGTACATATGTGTTGGATTGATGTATTGGCCATTGTCGACATTGTTAAACCATTCCATTAAATTCGCATAGCTTGCACAAAATCAAGGAGCATGTCATAGATGTATCCCAATGCATAGACATCATGAATTTCGTCCCCCCAAACACGATCATCATCCTTCGATTTCTCAAAGACACTTTTCTCGTACCAAGGATATTTCGCTTGTCCATCCGAAAAGTGAGTATTGGCTCTTCAACATGGGACGGCGTTCTTTGCAATAATAATGTGTCGTCCTCCCAATCACCAATTGCCACCCAAACATTTGTGTACTTGTCGTCAAAATGTAATTTGACTCTTTTGCAATTGAGCTTTGTGTGAGTAAAGTGGCCCTTGTGGATCTCAAATGACACCTTACGCTAGGGCAAGAGCTATCTCGGAACATCTTGATATACAACTCTCATTCGAGCCCTAACTTCAGCGGATATGTGTTTGGGAGGCCTTTTTGTCGTGTGGGCTATTGCGTTTGACCATCTCCTATAACGTGAAAGGTCCTGAGGTAAATAGTCAAACAAGTGTGCAAGTGTTTCTCCATTCATAAATGGTAGAATCACCATTGGCCCTATGGTACCCCAGCTAGAGCTAGCAACTTCATAAGCAAGTCCAATGGGTGTAGCCAGTGCAGGATGCGGACTCTTGAAGCGTATATATTTTTGGGCCTTCTCATATGACATGTTCCTATCTCCCCTTTATAAACCCATCCAGCATAGAACTCATCATCTTGGAAGTGTTGTGTTCCAATGATCTTGATTTGATATGTGCTATGAGTTGATCTCTCTTCAATCAGGTGCATCACCTCTACGGCCTCTATGGGTATGGGTTCAACGAAGATTGATGTCTTCATGTGATTTTCCAAAGAAAAGTGGGGCATGCTAGGCCCTGCTCCACTAGAGCTTCCCCCTTGATGCAAGGCGTTTCTTATTATCTCCAACTGACGTGCATTGAGATCCTTAATGACATTCTTGTGATCTGCACGTCGCTTTTTGGAGGAATTCCAACTAGCTACCCATTCCTCGACACGAGCCTTTGCATTGGGACTTTGAAGCTGCACTGAATGGTTCAAACATGTCTCCAGTTCCACCATGGGGTTTCAAGCATTCACTTTACATGTGTGTTCAGAAGAGATGTCAACATTTCCTCCTGGCCTGGCCATTTTGATGCTAACTCATTTTGACACTTCCTTTGGACATGCCTTACAAAATGGTTGAGACGTTGACCAGTTTGCGTCTCCCTGTCGGGACTTTCGTTGGCACATATCTCATTTATGAGCACACGTCTAATCTCACTAAGCATTTGTGTCTTCACATTTGGGGCCATACCTACAAACCAAATTAAACTAATTTATCGACAATGCATAAAAAAATACAAAGAAAAAAAGGATTCGTGGATTACCCTAAATACATTAGCAAATAAATTTACAAGAGTAGTAGGTGAGCTTGGACCCGAAGCACTTAGTCCCCTCCACTCAAGGTGGAGTCGACCATGCCCCTTGCCCAAGTCTCCCCAAGTTTTTTTAAACCTAAACAAAGCATTAAACTTAAACGTATTAAAAATAAATTCTTACCTGGAATAAGTACAAGGTGTTCGTTGTCGTTCGCAAAAGCAATGCATTTTGTTAGGAGTTATGCATGCAAAACAAGACATCCAATGGTTAGAAAAAAATATTAAACTAAGTAAGAAACAAAACATTGCAAGGTCGTTCATCGACCTTGCATTAAAAAAAGAAAAAAACAAAAACAAAGGAAGCCGTCCTTCATCGACGAAGAAAAGAATAGAGGAAGAATCGAAGAGGAAAAACGAATGATGAAAAAGAATTCGAAGAAGAAGAATGGAGGAGGAGGAGGAAGAAGAAGAAAAAGTGGAGGAGGATGATGAAGAAGAAATAGAAGAAGAAGAAATAGAGGAAGAGATGATGAGAGAAAGGGATGTAAGAATTCGGAAAAGAATATAGAAGAGGGAGGGATTTGGAAGAAGGAAGAAGAAGCAAGAATTTGGAAGAGCAAAGAAGCAAGAATAAAAAAGGGCATGGCAAATATGAGGATAGAAACATTGGAAGGGATCAAAATGGAAAGGGGATGGAAGAATTAACTAAAAGAGGCCAAGATTGATGAGAATGGGAAGAACAAACAACAAGAACATAAAGCCCTAAAACTTGGAAAAAAACAAGCATGGATTCAAAAAAAGAGATGGTTGATCCAAGCACATACCTTTTGGAGCTTGCTTGGCAAAGGAAATGGGCTTCAAGACCGATGGGCGCCAAAAATCACCGGAATAAACGCTCCTCCAAGTTTCTTGCTTGCTCGAAATAGGTCACGGGTTTTCCGCCCTGTTCCGGAAATATTACAGCGCGACGTCGATAATCGACGTTCAGTATAAACGTCGATGCTCGACGGATATACCGACAAAACGGTCAATATCGACGTTGGCAAAACATAAAAAAAAAAGGGTTAATTGTACCTACAAAGGTTCGAATTGAAGCAAAAACCTTGACATCCAAAACCCTAGCCGCTTCAAATATTCTTGGTTGAGGCAACAAGAGCTTGGCCGCTTCACATCTAGTTCTAGCAAGCATGCCAGGCGTCTTTGGAGCGATCTAAGGTTACATTTTGTATTTCCTTTCTCCGCAATCACTCCTTGTTCATTATCGTTCTTCGCCCCTTATTTGTAGCTCTTTCTAATGTGAGGATGCAGGATGCCTCGCCCCTACTATCTGAATAACGCCATTGGAAAGACGTTTCAGAGTATGGTTGATCGTGTGCCAGCAGCGTCACGAAATCCTCCAGGAACTATGCAGTTGCGAAGATGAAGCATTAGAGGAAATAGAAGACCAGCTAGAGCTGTTGAAGAAGAAGAGAGATGAATACAATAGCTTGCACGATAATCGCACCGTCAGTATTTGGAGAGAAGTTGGCAAATTATTTGCAGGAGCTGAATTTCTTTGAAGGCATTATTGGATGTGCTGACGACATTGAGTGTGAGGCTGTTCCTCTTCCACCTTTGAGGCAACCTCACGATCTCGACATTTTTGCGTGATATTTGTACTCTAATCATAGTGTATTCAAGTTTATTTAGATAAGTATTAGACTGTACTCGAGCGACATTGGATAAGTATTTGAGAATATTTGAGTATTTTGTTCAAGTTTTGGATCTTTATAATCAGTTATCTTTTGTTCTAGCATTTCTTATACTTATATTCTCATATTCAATCTAAGGATGTTATTGTTAGATAGGCTCTGGTCTTGGATTGAAGTGGGAACAGCAGCATCTCCTCTTGCATATGATTAAGCAGACTCATCTACATAGCATTGCAAAATCTGAAGATCCTATGCTCAAATCGGTCAATAAGGATTATCAATATAGAAATTTAAAATCCCAATTGGAATGTGCAATCTCACGGACATATCGACGAATTGGTTGCGTTCGATGGGGTCCGTCTCTTGGGGTAGGGTTATGAGCTCGAATTTAACTCATGGCTTAGATAATGCTGAGACAGTTGATGACAATCAAAACCAAAGAGTAGAGAAAGAAAAGGATGGAGCAGATTCTTGCCTAGATGATGACAGTCAAAGCCAAGTATGTCAAGTATTGAAGATGGAGATAAGGGTGGAATGCCAAAATATTATTCTGTTGCATGGCTTAGATAAAGACAACATAAATGGTGTATATCCTAGTTCCTTTCTTTGGAGAAATTGACCGTGACATGGTCACTAAGCATTTGCATTGCACGGGGCGCTCCACGAGAATTAGAATCTCCACAGCAATATGATTTTTTTCACGATCAATGGTTCCCTTGGAACAATCCACCTCCTCAGTGGTCTCCGGAATGGCGATTCGACTTCTCCATTATGTCCGGAATGGCAGCATTACCCTAGTGACCAGATTACACGGTCAATTTCTCCAAAGAAGGGAACATGAACGCCACACATGGCAGTATTCCACAGCCAAAGCCAATTGACTACAGGAGTGCTGGATATGAGGCGCTTTGGAGCTTCTTGGAGATGGGGTGGTCTTACGCCCGTGAAACCGTAACTTTGCATAATGCGGTGTTACGAGTCCATTGGAGCGGTCGTTTTAGCGATTCTGAGAAGGGGAAGCTGCCGTCGTCGTCGCTGACCTTTGGGGGAGGGACGCGGGACAAAGCGCCTCCGGGTGGTTTTAAGGTTAAGATTACGGCGTCAACATCCTCCCTCTGGCGAGGACACCGTGCAAGGTCCTGGATGGATCCGAAAGGGCAAGGGTGCCGACACACCGCCCGCAATTTGCTTTGTTCTCGGGCGGCACCCTTTCCCAATTGAGCGAGTCCAAGCCTTGGTCCCCTACATAATGCCGGCGTTCGAGTCCATTGGAACAGTCGGTTCAAATCAGGGGGGGAAGCTGCCCGTCGTCGTCGGGGCCTTTGGGAGAGGATGTTAGGGACAAGCTGCCTCCTGCGTGGTTTTAAGGTTCCGTCTTTCGGCGGCCAAGATCCTCCCCTCTACGCCAAGGACACGGTGCAAGGTCCCCGGATCCGGCAAGGGCAAGGGTGCCAACACACCCGCCCCCCCGGCCCGGCTGCCTGTTGTTGGGCGGCACCCTTCCCCAATTCGAACGAGTCCAGGGCGTTGCGTGGAGGCCTCAAGGGAGGGTAGAGGCCATACCCCCAGAGACGGACCCCAAAAAGTTCAGGGAGCCCGATGCGCCACCAGCTCCTCAGGTGGAGCCGTGCATGAATGCCCGCCCTCCCGAAGCTCGGTTCATCTATCTGGCCGTTGAATCCTCCTTTCAATGGCCCTGCTTCGAGCAGGTTCCAAAAAATTCAAGATCCGTCCGGCAGAGCTTGCCAAACCGCGAAGCGTGCTTTGGACGGTTGTGCGAAAATCCAAGGGTCTTGCCATTCGGGCAGTCAGGGGTCTCCGGAATGGCGATTCGACTTCGCCATTATGTCCGGAATGGCGGCATTACCCTAGTGACCAGGTTACACGGTCAATTTCTCCAAAGAAGGGAACACGAACGCCACACATGGCAGTATTCCACAGCCACCTCCCAAGCCAATTGACTACAGGAGTGCTGGATATGAGGCGCTTTGGAGCTTCTTGGAGATGGGGTGGTCTTCTGCCCGCGAAACTTGGTAACCTGCATAATGCCGGCGTTCTGAGTCCATTGGAACAGTCGGTTCGCGATTCTGAGAAGGGGAAGTCGCCCGCCCGGCCGCCGCGACCTTTGGGGAGGACGCCGGGACAAGCGCCTCCGGGTGGTTTAAGGACGTGATCAAGGCGTCAACATCCTCCCTCTAGGCGAGGACACTGTGCAAGGTCCTGGACGGATCCGGAAAGGGCAAGGGTGCCGACACACCCGCCCCCGCCCCCCGCTGTTCTTTGGCGGCACCCTTTCCCAATTGAACGAAGTCCAAGCCTTGGTCCCCGTGATAATGCCGGGCGCGTTCCGAGTCCATTGGAAGCGATCGGTTCGCAATTCTGGGGCGGGGAAGCTGCCCGTCCGTCGTCGGGGCCTTTGGGAGAGGACGTTCGGGGCAAGCTGCCTCCCTGTGGTTTTAAGGTTCCGTCTTCTGGCGTCAAGATCCTCCCTCTACGCAAGGACACGGTGCAAGGTCCTGGACGGATCCGGCAAGGGCAAGGGTGCCAACACACCGCCCCGGCCCCGGGCTTTGTTGTTGGGCGGCACCCTTCCCCAATTCGAGCGAGTCCGGGACTTTGCGTGGAGGCCTCAAGGGAGGGTAGAGGCCATACCCCAAAGAGGCGGACCCAAAAAGTTCAGGGAGCCCCGTCTGCCACCGCTCCTCCGTGGAGCCCGTGCTTGAATGCCCGCCCTCCGGCTTCGGTTAGTTGAATCCTCTTTTTTCAATGGCCCCGCCCGAAAGCGGGTTCCAAAAATTCAAGATCCGTCCGGCAAACCTTGCCAAACCGCGAAGCGTGCTTTGGATGGTTGTGCGAAAATCCAAGGGTCTTGCCATTCGGGCAGTCAGGGGTCTCCGGAATGGCGATTCGACCGCGATTATGTCCGGAATGGCGGCATTACCCTAGTGACCAGGTTACGGTGAATTTCTCCAAAGAAGGGAACACGAAGCGCCACACATGGCGGTATTCCACGACCACCTCCCAAGCCAATTGACTACAAGAGTCTTTGGATATGAGGGCTTTGGAGCTTCTTGGAGATGGGATGGTCTTACGCCCATGAAACCGTGGCCGCATAATCTTGCGGCGTTCGAGTCCATTGGAACGATCGGTTCGATGATTCTGAGAGGGGAAGCTGCCCGTCCGTCGTCGCTGACCTTTGGGAGGACGCTTTCGGGACAAGCTGCCTCCGGGTGGTTTTAAGGTTCCGTATTCGGCGTCAACATCCTCCCTCTAGGCGAGGACACGTGCAAGGTCTGGGACGGATCCGAAAGGGCAAGGGTGCCGACACACCCGCCCCGTCCATTACTGTTCTTTGGGCGGCACCCTTTCCCAACCCGAGCGAGTCCAAGCCTTGGTCCCCCCGCATAATGCGGCGTTCGAGTCCATTGGAGCGATTCGGTTCGCAAGTCAGAGGCGGGGAAGCTGCCCGTCCGTCGTCGGGGCCTTTGGGAAAGGGCGTTGGGGCAAGCTGCCTCCTGCGTGGTTTTAAGGTTCCGTCTTACGGCGTCAAGATCCTCCCCTACGCAAGGACCGCGGTGCAAGGTCTGGACCCGGATCCGGCAAGGGCAAGGGTGCCAACACACCCGCCCCGTCCGGGCCTGTTGTTGGGCGGACCCTTCCCCAATTCCCGAACGAGTCCGGGACTTTGCGTGGAGGCCTCAAAGGGAGGGTAGAGGCCATACCCCAAGAGGCGGACCCCAAAAAGTTCGAGGGAGCGATCCGCCACCGCTCCTCCCGTGGAGCCGACGCGAATGCCGCCCTCGGCTTCGGTTAGTCTATCGGCCATTGAATCTTCTTTTTCAATGGCCCCGCTTCGGCGAGGTGTTCAAAAATTCAAGATCCGTCCGTGAGCTTGCCAAACCATGGCGTGCTTTGGAGCGGTTACAGCGAAAATCCAAGGGTCTTGCCATTCGGGCGTCCGGGGTCTCGGGAATGGCGATTCGACTTCGCCATTATGTCCGAAATGGCGACATTATCTTAGTGACCAGGTTACGGTCAATTTCTCCAAAGAAGGGAACCTAACGCCACACATGGCGGTATTCCTGACCACCTCCCAAGCCAATTGACTACTGTGGAGTCTTTGGATATGAGGCGCTTTGGAGCTTCTTGGAGATGGGGTGGTCTTACGCCCTTGAGAAACTTGGTAACCTGCATAATGCCGGCGTTACGAGTCCATTGGAATAGTCGGTTCGTGATTACGAGAAGGGGAAGCTGCCGTCCGTCGTCAGCGACCTTTGGGGAGGGCGCTTCGGGACAAGCCGCCTCCGGTGGTTTTAAGGTTCCGATTCTACGGCGTCAACATCCTCCCTCTAGGCGAGGACAGCGTGCAAGGTCCCTGGATGGATCGGAAAGGGCAAGGGTGCCGACACACCCGCCCCGTCCGGGCTGCTTTTGTTGCTGGGCGGCACCCTTCCCCACCGAGCGAGTCCAAGCCTTGGTCCCCGTGCATATGCCGGGCGTTTCGAGTCCATTGGAACAGTGGGTTCGCCAATTCTCGGGCGGGAAGCTGCCCGTCCGTCGTCGGGGCCTTTGGGAGAGGACGTTCGAGGCAAGCTGCCTCCCTGTGGTTTTAAGGTTAAGATCTTTCGGCATCAAGATCCTCCCTCTACGCAAGGACACGGTGCAAGGTCCTGGACGGATCCGGCAAGGGCAAGGGTGCCAACACACCCGCCCCCCGTCCCGGCTGCCTGTTGTTGGGCGGCACCCTTCCCCAATTCGAACGAGTCCAGGACTTTGCGTGGAGGCCTCAAGGGAGGGTAGAGGCCATACCCCAAGAGACGGACCAAGGGTCAATTTCTCCAAAGAGGGTAGAGGCCATTCGGACAGTCAGGCGATTGGACTTCACCCTTATGTCCGGAATGTCTAGGTGGCATATGTTGGAGCCCGCGTGGAAGAAATTGCTTATGGAAGTTGCAATATTATTGTTGCCTATAGTATACACAAATAATCGTGTCAAAGTATTTTCTTATTCATATGTGAAAAAATATAATATTAATACAAATTGCAAGTTCAAACAATGATGGTCTCATATCATAAAAATAGTCTAGCCTCCATATTCGACTGTCATCTCTTCTTGGCCTTCAAATATGCGGCGGGAGCGAGCCTTACACGGAATTACAAACCACCAAGTATCTTGCAAAGGATCTGGAATGATCAAACCATTAGTATTCGCATATATAAAATTTATTAAATCTAAGTAAACATACTTGTTCACATTGCTCAACCCTCGCGAGCGTGTCTTGACCACGATATCGACGAGTCGAATCTAGTGAATACAAACCACTATGATCTTTGCGTATCGTGGCATGAGCACCAGTACATACAAGATCAAACCATTCTACATCAAACAACATTGCTTTGAATACGCTACCGACATCGACCTCAATGATAGTCTTAATAGTTCCAATCCATTCCAACATTGCTTCGACTGGATTTAGGTCTGCACTACCAGTCTGGCAAACTGTACTAAACTTTGCTGATATGCCACAATCATAAGTGCGTTTTCCTTCATCCGTGCTTTTCCGTCGGAAGTGAGCACCAGAAGACCACATTGATGCATATGAATTATACTATAAAGAAAGAAAACAAAGCGTTCAAAATAACAAACGAAAATGATAACTATATATAAAGTTGCACTTACACAAGCAGGCACGCCTTTAGTATATGCCAATTCTTCACTAGAAACATGTTCGCCGCGTTCCCTTGCCGCCTCTAGTTGTTGGGACAACCAAATTTTGTTTATATCACTTGGCATAGCCTCTAGATCGACTGGAAATTGTTGTTTGCGATACTTTTGTCGATAGCGTCTTCTCTCATCATCTCTTTTTGTTTTTGCTTCATCGTACCTTTTTATCCATTTCTCCATGTGAGTGGAGTTGTAGATGAGAAACTTATTGACTTTCGCTTGTTCCTCTATTGTGAAAAATTTGCTTTGCGGTCTTCCTTCGGGAACTTCTCCAATTATAGTCGGGTTGTCTTCATCGGTCCATAATCATGGAGCATTGGGGTGTAGATCGGCTAAGAACTCGGTACATAGAATAATGACTCTCGGGCTAACCAACCTTCGGCCATGCATCCCTCGGGCCTTGCTTTCTGGCGCACAAAGTCCTTGAGGACCTTTAAAAACCGTTCTATGAAAAACATCCACCTAGGATTGGTTGTGCACGCAAGCTCCCGCCGTCCACTAAGTGAACTAATAGGTGAGTTTGTATGTCTAAGAAACTCGTTGGGAATTCTTTCTCGAGCATACAACATGCTTCAACCACCTTAGTTCGCATGTCTGCAATTTCTATTGTTGGAATCTCTTTTTTTGTAATCCATCTACATGTCAATAGGAAAGAAAAACAAATTGTGAGAGTTCAAAATCAAGTCAAATAAAGTGATTTCAAAATGCATGCGAACCTAGAAAAACTCGATAGGAGACGATTGCATGTAGTGGACCCGTCGTAGAGCGACCTCTTAGAACAATAGGCATAACAAACTGCACATGTCGAATGCAATTATGTTGCGTTCGAAGTACTTGTAACATACAATGTAAACTAACGATAATGAACGAAGCATACCTGCAACATCTTATGCCAATCGTGGGATTTCAACCCTGTTAACTCCCCTTCGCAAAAAAAACAGTTTTAACAACTAATGCATATATCCCGTTTCGAGTCTTTATAGCCTTGATCGCATCTCGAACGGGCTTCATAACTTTTCTAGGCACGATCCAATCGACCTGTGGCCTTGTTCCTTCTTCTACATTTAGCCATGCTTTAGCCTTCGATCCAGCTTCTTGTAGATCCTCCCGCGCTGCATCTGTGTCCTTACGTCCTGTGACCAAATGGACGACGAAACATTTTTGAAGATATGCATAGGATCAAGAAGATGATGGATCTTCAATTCTGTCCAATATGGTAGAAGGAAGAAGGATGATTTCCACTTCATTCCCCTGACTTGTTTGTCCTTCTCATGACTTTTTTTTCCTTTGTTTGCGGCATCCCATTGGTTACCCCAATCTTTCATTGTCAACCTTTTGGGAGGTTCTTCAGTGCAATGTTTGTCTCTTGGGCCTACGTATCGAAGTCAATTTTCAAGTGGTAGGAATCTCCTGAAGTTTGCATAGACATTCTTGTGCAATGTCGTTGACCGGCGTGAATTCAATTGTTCAAACCCACACAAGTGGCATGCAGCATATCCAGACACTTGGAGTCCGGAGATTTCATACAAACCGGGCCAATCACTCGTTGTCCACATCAGGATTGCTCTCAAGGTAAATCTTTGTTCCGCATGGAGTTCTCTTGAGACATCATAAACTTCAATACCTACACTCCACAGTACCAAAAGTTCATCAATAACTATTTTGAGGTATGGATCTAGTGTATCTGGCTTTTTAGGTCCTGGTACTAGTAAGACAACCATTAAATGGCTAGTCTTCATTAGCAACCATGGGGGTAGATTGTAGTTGATTAACACCACTGGCCACGTTGACCATGCGGGCCATCAAGGGCGTCCGAAGGATTAACGCCATCCGTTGCCAGACCTAATCTGAGATTTCGTGACTCACTTCCAAATTCTGGCCATGTTTCATCAATATGCTTCCATTGCTTGCAGTCACTAACCACACGAAGCATATTGTCACTTGACGCATTAGCAGCACACCAACCCATGAGCGAAGCTAGAGACTCACATCGAAACAATAGCTTTATGCGCGGGATCAATGGAAAGTAGCGAACCACCTTTATCGGGACGGTCTTTCCCTTGGCGTCTGCATTGTACCTAGCAGCACCACATTTAGGGCACGTTTTTGTGTCCTTGTAGATGTCATTTGGATAATATACCATGTCATCATTTGGACAAGCATGAATCCTATGGTATCCCAAACCACTACTTGCCAATATGTTTTTTATTTCATCGCGGCTCCTAGGTATAGTGTTCCCTTGTGGGAGTATTTTCTCTTGTAATAACCTGCATGAAGTCTTTGTTTACGGATACATTCATTCAATCACGAATTCAATTAACTTGGTGATTTCAAGTGTACTTACTGTAACAAAGCCGTAACGCTGGCGTTGCTCCATTTGAATTTGGCTTGAAGGTTTAATATCAATAAAGATGTTGCCAATCTAGATACGGTTGCCCCTACATATAATACTTTGTGCGCCTCCTCCAATAAATTTTCATGACCGTCAATAGGAGTATTTGCTTCTTCGTCGAGGTCGTTGTCGAAGATCGGGTCGAACGCATCTAACATGTCGGCCATGGGTTCCTCAACCTCCATGTGGCCGACGTCGTCTTCATTGTTGCGCTCGTCCTCTTCGATGTTGTACTCTTCATCATATGTTGTGCCGATGTTTGTACCATATTGCTCGATGTATTCTATTTCTGCTAGCCGCAATGACTCTTGATGTCGCCAATTACGTACGCTTGGATGTGGTCTCATATCCACTCGCCTACCGATTGCGGATACAAAAAAATATATGTTACATGCATTGAGAGCATGGCTTGGTCAGTTCTTAAACATGTTGTAATATAAGAAATATAAATTTCCACGTCTTAAGCAAGCCACTTATTGACGATAATAATCATATAATTTCATTCCACAAAATAATAATTAAATACATGGTAAGACTCCCACAAAGGACAACACAACTTATATTAATTATAATTCGAGTACATCATCAAAAGACCTCGGTATTGGTCTACCAGATTCATCTTGAATGAACAATTCATCACCAACACGAAGACTCTTTATAGCATCTACCATAATATATCTCCCTTCAATTTTCCGCCTAAAGAAATCTTCTTGGTCCTTTTTTGCCTCGACGAAATCACAATTGGTAGCTTCTGGATTCTCGATAGAGCTATTAATAAAAGCAGCAAGGTTTCCATGTAATTGAGGAAGACCATCAATGTATTTCAAATCTTTGCTGTTATCGGGTCTGGCTATTCTTCGTGCATTAGAATTTAGGCCATAGATGAGCATGCGCCATCGGGTGCTTACTCAATTTATGCCAAGCCTCGAAGTTGTATTCGGGACCTACATATGGCATCAAAGGAACACTCGTGCCATCTTTGACTTTTATATTTGTCATAATATATAATCCCAGACCAAACACGGGGGACCCGACTAGTTTTAATCAAACGCCTACCCCCAATATGTAAATGGCTCCCCATAAATAATTGGCTTACCTCTAGGCCATATAACCGAATTTTTACGATCCATCACCGTAAAGGCTTTTAGCAAATGGACTAGTTCCCCGTGGAATGCTATTTTCTTCCACGGGATCTAGTACATTCCAATTGTGGTGAACGTTGTTATTTCCTAGAATCATGGCTACGGCCATCGCGACGCCGAAGTTCTATCAACGTAATGGGATACTCTTTTGCAGAAGTTGATGGCTTTCTTTTTGTCGGGTTCTCTATGAAAGCATTTATGGTGTCAATAGCATCTGCTTCCAAGGACAACATGGCCCCAAAATCTACATATTGCTTCGAGCTCACTTCATTCTCAGTTTCTTCCTAAGAAAATGCAAGTAAAATAAGTTGAGATGTCGATTCAAGCACGCGGAGAGTAGTTGAGCCGCACCTCGTTGGAATATCCGACATGTGCATCTGAGAGCAGTGGATTTATCGACCATTCACCGTATTTATCAACGTGATCGATGATAGTCTTTCTCATCCGTTTTATTTGTCCTTTGCACATCGCGCAATTGCAATAAAGCGGCTCTGTCAAGTACAACTGAAAAAAAGTTTATTAGGATACAAAGTTGGCAATCATTGAAAACATGTTTCTAGTACATACGTTGGCGGCATTCATTTCGTGCATGCCACTAAGGCTGCGGGGAAGACTCGGACCGCTGGGTCTAAGTGGACTATTTGTGGCAATTGTTGAGCCTTTTCGACGTCTATATCGACCTTTGAACGTCGATGCATCGTCGATCATCGACGTTCAAAGGTCGACGGTAAACCTCTATATCGACTGAAGACCGTCGATTGTCAACCAAAAGCCGTCGAAATACGTGTCGAAATAGCGGCGTCGATGGTCGACGGTGGATCGTCGATCGTCGACGATTCGTGACGTGGCGATGCCACGGTGATGCCATCGCGTCGTCGCCGTCAATGCCATCGAATGTCGATGATCGACGTTCAGCATGCGGTGGCGTGCCACGCTGGACGTCGATCATCGACGTTTAGTGGGCGGTGAGTGGCAAACCCACGTGCTACCATGCCAGGTGGCGTGCCACGGTGGACGTCGATCATCGACGTCTCTAAATATTTAAAAAAAAAATTAAAAAATTAAAAAAATTAAAAAATTTAATGGGTGCAATTTAAGACATATTAAGTTGTAAAGACTTCGAATTTTATTTATCAAATAAAATATTTGGAGAAATCTAAATTAATCAATTAAAATCTAATTAAAATCAACTAAAATCTAAATTAATCAATTAAAATCTAAATTAATCAATTAAAGATCGTTCTTAAAATAGACTTAGGTATCGAGGTATTAACGTAATCAAAATATAAAAGTAGTGAGAAAATATACTTTCAAAATCATATTCAACAAAAGTTAATGTATCATTGAACTACAAAATACGTAAAAGTCTATTCACCACACTTGGAGTTGGAGAATAGCGAGACATAACATAAAAATCGAAGAGTTCAAGCTGGCTACCGTATGACCTCTCGCCTTCCTCGTCCGCCCCGCCATGAAAACATATCACGAAGCTTAAAGCTAAATACTTGCAAAGAATTATGTAGTGAATAATACATACATCACCCTTTTCACCAAGAGCGTATCGGATGGCCGCCGCATTGCCCAATCGATTAGCCCTTTCGCGATCATCTCTAGTCGCTGGGCGTTTAAAATTTGTTTGGCACAAGTCGTTAAAATTACTATAACCACCAGATCCGGCCATGTTGGTAGCATAGCGCTCGATTCTCGCGTCGTACCTTTCACGCCAAAGTTGCCCTCGAAGTTGCCTTACTCCTCTCTCGACGACAATATGTTGGCCTTGCAAGACGCAACACAACACAAGTCCTTAGTCCCTTTATATTAATCTAGATATCGTCTCACGACTTGTGCTAAGCATTAGAGATGTACTACTTAATGACGCTTCGTTCATCCAATGGGGTCGAAGTCGCTTCTTCTATCGGGACTTTTTCCATATCAAGATGTTTTATCGGTCTCTTCTTCTCGGGTGGTTCGTGATAACGTAAATCAAACATGAGTACGATATTGATCACGATTAAGAACAAGGGAAGGTAATACCTCATGGCTTTAACATGTTGACCAGCTCTGGTCATCACAGTCTTCAGGGACATCTCTCCTGTTTTGAGCTCAGGATATTCCTCCTCTAGCCTATTCCTTAGTTCTATTTTCTCTGCATCAAATGAGTCATCCCTCCAAGTACTCTTGTGGACGTTGGTAACAATGTTGTTCGCGAGGGCATTCAGTCTCCTATGAAATTCCTCTCCATCTTTAGTAGTGCCCAGCGGAAACTTGTGTTCGCTTCACTCAACAAAAAAAATCGACTTCAAAGTTAATACATATGAATAAGTGTTAGTGAACCATAAATTACGAATTGAAGGCTTAAGTCACTCATATAAGAAGTGGTGTGCACGCTTAGGTGGCCCGGTCGAAGCCTCTATTTGGGGAAGAGGAAAGCCTGGGACCTTATTTTGTCGTCGACGCTCATTACCGACGCTCCTTCGAGGAGGTTCCTGAGGCTCGCCCTGATATTCGCCAGTGTAGGCAAAGCTATGTCGAGCGGGAACACCCCTCGCCCTAGTTGCGGCCAGGGCCCTTTGCACTGCGGCGAATTCTTCAGCGACAACAACGTTGACGTTTAAACCGGACTGCCGGTGGGTGGTGTGCTTTCTTCCCCAGCGGGAGACTGACGTGATATGGCGGAGATCCATACTCGAGATCGTGGAATCCTCGTCCTCGAGATGAGCCCTCGCCTCTTCTTATTCTTCTTGGGCTGCGGTTGCGTTTGGGGTTGGTACCCAAACAGGCCCCAAATATAAGGGTGCAACCCAAGCACATTTAAGAAAAGAACAATGGTGGATATGCACCCTACATTTAGAAAAAATATTTATTAGAATATATTAGAAATAAACTACTAACATAAATGTTAACCTAGCTAATAATCCATACCAAATCCGCAAAATGGTTTAGGTGGCGGTGGCGGACTACGTCCGAACCAAGTACTTCCCCAAACGTGGGCGAACGCGGGTTTGTTGTCGTCAAGAATGTTGCCAATCCACCAAAGTAATGGGGTTGGCAACCCATAGTAGGTCACTTGTGACTAAAGCTCATGATTTGGACATGCACAAGTACCCCTAAGTTATTAATATTGAGTGTGTTGAATGACATATTAAGAAATTAAGAAACCTTAATTACATAGAAACTTCATTGCACATTTAACAAGCTTTGTTTTATTATATTGACAGAATAAAAGTTTGACGATATTAACATGGCTCGACTTACAAATGTCTTTAAATATTTACTAGTTACACAACGTTCTAGACAAGGTATACAATGTCTAATTCATTCTTTAAGTGCTGCAAACAACAACTTTGACATCTCCAAGGCATCCATGCACTTCATATGTCGTCTTTGTCTCACAACCATGGTGGAAGATATTCCAACACTTTGTAAGGCTTCAACAACTTCAGAAGCTTTGCATCGTTGTGTGAACACGTGCGCGTGATGAGCCATCATTCTTGTTTTTTGCTCCTCCAACTTGTCAAGACGTCGTTGGTACATATGTGTTGGATTGATGTATTGGCCATTGTCGACATTGTTAAACCACTCCATTCGTCGCATAGCTTGCACAAAATCAAGGAGCATGTCATAGATGTATCCCAATGCATAGACATCATGAATTTCGTCCCCCCAAACACAATCATCATCCTTCGATTTCTCAAAGACACTTTTCTCGTACCAAGGATATTTCGCTTGTCCATCTGAAAGTGAGTATTGGCTCTTCAACATGGGACGACGTTCTTTGCAATAATAATGTAATGCGTCCTCCCAATCACCAATTGCCACCCAAACATTTGTGTACTTGTCGTCAAAATGTAATTTGACTCTTTTGCAATTGAGCTTTGTGTGAGTAAAGTGGCCCTTGTGGATCTCAGCGACACCTTCTGCTAGGGCAAGAGCTATCTCTGGAACATACTGATATACAACTCTCATTCGAGCCCTAACTTCAGCGGATATGTGTTTGGGAGGCCTTTTTGTCGTGTGGGCTATTGCGTTTGACCATCTCCTATAACGTGAAAGGTCCTGAGGTAAATAGTCAAACAAGTGTGCAAGTGTTTCTCCATTCATAAATGGTAGAATCACCATTGGCCCTATGGTACCCCAGCTAGAGCTAGCAACTTCATAAGCAAGTCCAATGGGTGTAGCCAGTGCAGGATGCGGACTCTTGAAGCGTATATATTTTTGGGCCTTCTCATATGACATGCTCCTATCTCCCCCTTTATAAACCCATCCAGCATAGAACTCATCATCTTGGAAGTGTTGTGTTCCAATGATCTTGATTTGATATGTGCTATGAGTTGATCTCTCTTCAATCAGGTGCATCACCTCTACGGCCTCTATGGGTATGGGTTCAACGAAGATTGATGTCTTCATGTGATTTTCCAAAGAAAAGTGGGGCATGCTAGGCCCTGCTCCACTAGAGCTTCCCCCTTGATGCAAGGCGTTTCTTATTATCTCCAACTGACGTGCATTGAGATCCTTAATGACATTCTTGTGATCTGCACGTCGCTTTTTGGAGGAATTCCAACTAGCTACCCATTCCTCGACACGAGCCTTTGCATTGGGACTTTGAAGCTGCACTGAATGGTTCAAACATGTCTCCAGTTCCACCATGGGGTTTCCAAGCATTGACTTTACATGTGTGTTCAGAAGAGATGTCAACATTTCCTCCTGGCCTGGCCATTTTGATGCTAACTCATTTTGACACTTCCTTTGGACATGCCTTACAAAATGGTTGAGACGTTGACCGGCTTTCTGCCTGCCGGGACTTTCGTTGGCACATATCTCATTTATGAGCACACGTCTAATCTCACTAAGCATTTGTGTCTTCACATTTGGGGCCATACCTACAAACCAAATTAAACTAATTTATCGACAATGCATAAAAAAATACAAAGAAAAAAAGGATTCGTGGATTACCCTAAATACATTAGCAAATAAATTTACAAGAGTAGTAGGTGAGCTTGGACCCGAAGCACTTAGTCCCCTCCACTCAAGGTGGAGTCGACCATGCCCCTTGCCCAAGTCTCCCCAAGTTTTTTTAAACCTAAACAAAGCATTAAACTTAAACGTATTAAAAATAAATTCTTACCTGGAATAAGTACAAGGTGTTCGTTGTCGTTCACAAAAGCAACGCATTTTGTTAGGAGTTATGCATGCAAAACAAGACATCCAATGGTTAGAAAAAAATATTAAACTAAGTAAGAAACAAAACATTGCAAGGTCGTTCATCGACCTTGCATTAAAAAAAGAAAAAAACAAAAACAAAGGAAGCCGTCCTTCATCGATGAAGAAAAGAATAGAGGAAGAATCGAAGAGGAAAAACGAATGATGAAAAAGAATTCGAAGAAGAAGAATGGAGGAGGAGGAGGAGGAAGAAGAAAAAGTGGAGGAGGATGATGAAGAAGAAATAGAAGAAGAAGAAATAGAGGAAGAGATGATGAGAGAAAGGGATGTAAGAATTCGGAAAAGAATATAGAAGAGGGAGGGATTTGGAAGAAGGAAGAAGAAGCAAGAATTTGGAAGAGCAAAGAAGCAAGAATAAAAAAGGGCATGGCAAATATGAGGATAGAAACATTGGAAGGGATCAAAATGGAAAGGGGATGGAAGAATTAACTAAAAGAGGCCAAGATTGATGAGAATGGGAAGAACAAACAACAAGAACATAAAGCCCTAAAACTTGGAAAAAAACAAGCATGGATTCAAAAAAAGAGATGCTTGATCCAAGCACATACCTTCTGGAGCTTGCTTGGCAAAGGAAATGGGCTTCAAGACTGATGGGCGCCAAAAATCACCGGAATAAACGCTCCTCCAAGTTTCTTGCTTGCTCGAAATAGGTCACGGGTTTTCCGCCCTGTTCCGGAAATATTACAGCGCGACGTCGATAATCGACGTTCAGTATAAACGTCGATGCTCGACGGATATACTGACAAAACGGTCAATATCGACGTTGGCAAAACATAAAAAAAAAAAAAAAAAAAAGGGTTAATTGTACCTACAAAGGTTCGAATTGAAGCAAAAACCTTGACATCCAAAACCCTAGCCGCTTCAAATATTCTTGGTTGAGGCAACAAGAGCTTGGCCGCTTCACATCTAGTTCTAGCAAGCATCCCAGGCGTCTTTGGAGCGATCTAAGGTTACATTTTGTATTTCCTTTCTCCGCAATCACTCCTTGTTCATTATCGTTCTTCGCCCCTTATTTGTAGCTCTTTCTAATGTGAGGATGCAGGATGCCTCGCCCTACTATACGAATAACGCCATTGGAAAGACGTTTCAGAGTATGGTTGATCGTGTGCCAGCAGCGTCATGAAATCCTCCAGGAACTATGCAGTTGCGAAGATGAAGCATTAGAGGAAATAGAAGACCAGCTAGAGCTGTTGAAGAAGAAGAGAGATGAATACAATAGCTTGCCCCGATAATACCGCAGACCGTCGGTATTTGGAGAGAAGTTGGCAAATTATTTGCGGGGAGCTGAATTTCTTTGAAGGCATTATTGGATGTCTCGACGACATTGAGTGTGAGTTTGTTCCTCTTCCACCTTTGAGGCAACCTCCACGATCTCGACATTTTTGCGTGATATTTGTACTCTAATCATAGTGTATTCAAGTTTATTTAGATAAGTATTAGATATTTCGGCGACATTGGATAAGTATTTGAGAATATTTGAGTATTTTGTTCAAGTTTTGGATCTTTATAATCGGTTATCTTTTGTTCTAGCATTTCTTATACTTATATTCTCATATTCAATCTAAGGATGTTATTGTTAGATAGGCTACGGTCTTGGATTGAAGTGGGAAATAAAAAGATCTCCTCTTGCATATGATTAAAGCTGGACTCATCTACATAGCATTGCAAAATCAAGATCCTATGCTCAAATCGGTCAATAAGGATTATCAATATAGAAATTTAAAATCCCAATTGAATGTGCAATCTCCGGACATATCGACTAATTGGTTATGTTCGATGGGGTCCGTCTCTCTTGGGGTAGGGTTATGAGCTCTAATTTAACTCATGGCTTAGATAATCTTTGAGATAGTTGATGACAATCAAAACCAAAGAGTAGAGAAAGAAAAGGATGGAGCGATTCTTGCCTAGATGATGACAGTCAAAGCCAAGTATGTCAAGTATTGAAGATGGAGATAAGGGTGGAATGCCAAAATATTATTCTACGTTGCATGGCTTAGATAAAGACAACATAAATGGTGTATATCCTAGTTCCTTTCTTTGGAGAAATTGACCGTGACATGGTCACTAAGCTGTACTGCATTGCACGGGGATGCTCACAGAATTAGAATCTCCACAAAGAATATGATTTTTTTCACGATCAATGCTTCCCTTGGAACAATCCAGGGCCTCCTCGGTGGTCCCGGAATGGCGATTCGACGGTTTCCATTATGTCCGGAATGGCAAAGATTACCCTAGTGACCAGATTACACTGGCCAATTTCTCCAAAGAAGGGAACATGAACGCCACACATGGCAAGATTCCGCCCAAAGCCAATTGACTACTGTGGAGGCCGGATATGAGGCTTTGGAGCTTCTTGGAGATGGGGTGGTCCGCATCACGAACTTCGTAGAACTCATGCATAATGCCGGTGTTTCGAGTCCATTGGAAAGGGTTTGCGATTTGGGGAAGGGGAAGCTGCCCGCCCGCCGTCCCGCAGCCTTTTGGGGAGGACGCCGACAAAGCCGCGGGTGGTTTTAAGGTTCCGGATTCTCAAGGCCAACATCCTCCCTCTAGGCGAGGACACCGTCAAGGTCCTCGGACGGATCCGAAAGGGCAAGGGTGCCGACACACCGCCTCGCCCCGGCCGCTGTTCTTTGGGCGGCACCCTTTTCCCACCAACGAAGTCCAAGCCTTGGTCCCCTCGCGATAATGCCGGCGCGCTCGAGTCCATTGGAAACGGTCGGTTAAAATTCTGAAGGCCCCGCCGTCGGGGCCTTTGGGAGAGGATGTTCGGACAAGCCGCCTCCCCGTGGTTTTAAGGTTCCGTCAAAGCGCCAAGATCCTCCCCACGCAAGGACACGGTGCAAGGTCTGGACGGATCCTGGAGCAAGGGCAAGGTGCCAACACACCCGCCCCGCCCCGGCCGCCTCGTTGTTGGGCGGCACCCTTCCCAATTCAACGAGTCCGGGACTTTGCATGGGAGGCCTCAAGGGAGGGTAGAGGCCAGGACCCCAAGAGGCGGACCCCAAAAAGTTCCCGAGGGAGCCCTTCGCCACCGGCTCCTCCCGGGAGCCATGCGCTAATGCCCACCCTCCGGCTTCGGTTCATCTATCGGCCGTTGAATCCTCCTTTTCAATGGCCCCCCTTCGAAAGCAGGTTCCAAAAATTCAAGATCCGTCCTGGGAGAGCTTGCCAAACCCATGGCGTGCTTTGGAGTCGGCCTTGCGCTAAAAATCCAAGGGTCTTGCCATTGGTGAT
This sequence comes from Isoetes taiwanensis, assembly GCA_021234155.1. NCBI lineage: Eukaryota > Viridiplantae > Streptophyta > Lycopodiopsida > Isoetales > Isoetaceae > Isoetes > Isoetes taiwanensis. The sequence continues at coordinate 11,798,385 of JAJEKV010000005.1, read as the reverse complement.
CAAGGGTCTCCGGAATGGCGATTCGACTTCGCCATTATGTCGGAATGGCGGCTTACCCTAGTTACCAGTTACACGGTCAATTTCTCCAAAGAAGGGAACACGATGCGCCACACATGGCGGTATTCCCGCATCCACCTCCAAAGCCAATTGACTACGTGAGTGTTTGGATATGAGGCTACTTTGGAGCTTCTTGGAGATGGGGTGGTCTTACGCCCGGAAACTTGGTCCCCAGGGCAATGCCGGCGTTCTGAGTCCATTGGAAGAGCCGGTTCGTGATGGAGAAGGGGAAGCTGCCCGTCCGTCCCCGCGGCCTTGGGGGAGGAAATTCGGGACAAGCGCCTCGGGTGGTTTTAAGGTTCCGTGCTCAAGCGTCAACATCCTCCCTCTGGGCGAGGACACGTGCAAGGTCCTGGATGGATCGGAAAAGGGCAAGGGTGCCGACACCCCGTAAACCCCCGTGGGTGCTGTTCTTAGGGGGCACGTTTTGGGGTCGAGACGAGTCCAAGCCTTGGTCCCCTGGCATAATACCTGCACCCGAGAGTCCATTGGAACAGGTCGGTTCGCAGGCGGAGTTTGGGAGCCTGTCCTCCTCCGTCGTGGCAAGGCCTTTGGGAGAGGACATTCATAAATTCGCAATCCAATGCATTATGCGAAAGGTTCCGATCTTCAAGGCGTCAAGATCCTTCCTAATCCATGGGACCACGGTCCAAGGTCCCGACGGAAAAGGCAATTAGCAAGGGTTAGCATTAGAGCACCCCCCGTCGGTTTGCGGGTTGTTGGCGGCACCCTTCCCCAATTCAAGCGAGTCGGGGACTTTGCGGGGAGGCCTCAAGGGAGGGTAGAGGCCATACCCCAAGAGGCGGACCCCAAAAAAGTTCCCGAGGCAGCCCTTCTGGCGGCTCCTCAGGTGGGCGATGACGCCAATGCCACCCTCCGGGCTCGGTTCCCTATCCGGCCCGTTGAATCCCTCTTTTCAATGGCCCCTCTTCGGGAAGGTTCCAAAAATTCAAGATCCGTCCGGCAAACCTTGCCAAATCAGCGGCGTGCTTTGGATGGTTGTGCGAAAATCCAAGGGTCTTGCCATTCGGGGTCGGGGGTCTCCGGAATGGCGGTTCGACTTCGCCATTATGTCAGGAATGGCGGCATTACCCTAGTGACAAGTTACACGGTGAATTTCTCCAAAAAGGAACACGAGCGCCACACATGGCGGTATTCCACGACCACCTCCCAAGCCAATTGACTCACGAGTCTTTGGATATGAGCTTTGGAGCTTCTTGGAGATGGGGTGGTCTTCTGCCCACGGAACTTGGTAACCGGGGCATAATGCCGGTGTTGCGAGTTCATTGGAGCCATCGGTTCGCGATCCGGAAGGGGCTGCGCCGTAAAGGCCGTCGCGGCCTTTGGGAGGGGGAAATTCGGGACAAGCGCCTCCGGGTGGTTTGAAGGTTCGGTGATTCGGCGTCAACATCCTCCCTCTGGGCGAGGACAGCATTGCAAGGTCCTGGACGGATCCGGAAAGGGCAAGGGGCCGACAAACCCGTAAACCACATTTGCCGAGGTTGGCGAAGGGCACCCTTTCCCAATTCAACGAGTCAAGCCTTGGTCCCCTGGGATAATGCGGCGTTAAAGTCCATTGGAGCAGTCGGTTCAGAAGAGGCCGGCGGGCCGGGGTTTGGGCTGTCCCGTCCGATGTGGCAAGTTCGGGGCCTTTGGGAGAGGGCGTTCGGGGCAAGCAATGCCTCATTACGTGGTTTTAAGGTTCCGTTTTTGGCGTCAAGATCCTAATCCATCTCCAAAGGACCACGGTGCAAGGTCACCGGCCGGATCCGGCTAGGGCAAGGGTGCCAACACACCCGCCCCCGTCCGGCTTTTGTTGTTGGCGGCACCCTTCCCCAATTGAGCGAGTCGGGGACTTTTTGTGGAGGCCCTCAAGGGAGGGTAGAGGCCATACCCCAAGAGGCGGACCCCAAAAAGTTCGAGGGAGCCTTCTCGCCACCAGCTCCTCCCGAGGAGCCGTACGCGAATGCCCGCCCTCCCGAAGCTCAGTTCGTCGATCTGGCCGTTGAATCTTCTTTTCAATGGCCCTGCTTCGAGCAGGTTCCAAAAAATTCAAGATCCGTCCAGCAGAGCTTGCCAAACCGCGAAGCGTGCTTTGGACGGTTGTTGTTTTAAAAATCAAGGGTTTTGCCATTCGGGCGGTCGGGGGTCTCCGGAATGGCGATTCGACTTCGCCATTATGTCCGAAATGGCGACATTATCCTAGTGACCAGGTTACACGGTCAATTTCTCCAAAGAAGGGAACACGAACGCCACACATGGCAGTATTCCACAGCCACCTCCCAAGCCAATTGACTACAGGAGTGCTGGATATGAGGCGCTTTGGAGCTTCTTGGAGATGGGGTGGTCTTCTGCCCGCGAAACTTGGTAACCTGCATAATGCCGGCGTTCTGAGTCCATTGGAACAGTCGGTTCGTGATTCTCGAGGGAAGCTTCTTGGGCGCTGCCCGTCCGTCGTCATGACCTTTGGGGGAGGGCCGCTTTCGGGACAAAAGCTGCCTCAGGGGGTGGTTTTAAGGTTCCGTGATTCTCTGGCGTCAACATCCTCCCTCGGCGAGGACAACGCGGCGCAAGGTCTGGATGGATCGGAAAGGGCAAAGGGCCGACACACCGCCCCCCCGGCACTTTGAGGTTCTAGAAGGGTTTCCGTTTGGCGAGTCAAGCCTTGGTCCCCTGCATATGCCGGCGAAGCCGAGTCCATTGGAGGGAGTCGGTTTTGGGCTGTCCTAGGCGGGGAAGCTGCCCGTCGTCGTCGGGGCCTTTGGGAGAGGGCGTTGGGCAAAATGCCTTGTGTGGTTTTAAGGTTCCGATCTTTTTGCCGTCAAGATCCTCCCTCTCCGCGGGACCAATTTGCAAGGTTTTGGGCCGGATCCGGTCAAGGGCAAGGGTGCCAACACACCCGCCCCCGTCCCTGTTGTTAGGCGGCACCCTTCCCAATTCGAGCGAGGTCCGGGGACTTTGCGTGGGAGGCCTCAAGGGAGGGTAGAGGCCATACCCCAAGAGGCGGACCCAAAAAGTTCAGGGAGCCCCTGCGCCAGCCGCTCCTCCGTGGGCCGTGGAGCGGCAGCGACCGCCCTCCGGCTTCGGTTCCCCTATCCGGCGTTGAATCCTTCTTTTCAATGGGCCTGCTTCGCGAGGTTCAAAAATTCAAGATCCGTCAGGGAGAACTTGCCAAACCGCTGGCGTGCTTTGGGCCGGTTGTCGCGAAAATCAAAGGGTCTTGCCATTGCGGGCGGTCGGGGGTCTCCGGAATGGCGATTCGACCGCCATTATGTCGGAATGGCGGCATTACCCTAGTGACCGGGTTACCGGTCAATTTCTCCAAAGAAAGAAACACTCATGCCCTCCACACATGGCGGTATTCCTGACCACCTCCCAAGCCAATTGACTACGAGGAGTTTGGATATGAGCTACTTTGGAGCTTCTTGGAGATGGGGTGGTCTTCGCCCGCGGAACTTGGGTAACCTGCATAATGCCCGGCGTTACGAGTCCATTACGGAAAGTCGGTTTCGCGATTTCGGAGAAGGGAAGGCGCGCGCGTCAGCGACCTTTGGGGAGGGGCTTCGGGACAAGCGGCCTCGGGTGGTTTTAAGGTTCGTATTGCGTCAACATCATCCTCCCTCTGGCAAGGACACGGTGCAAGGTCCTGGGATGGATCGGAAGGGGCAAGGGTGCCTCACACCCCGTTGTGGGTTGCCGGGCGGCAAGGGTTTGTGTTTGGGGGGCGAGCGAAGTCCAAGCCTTGGTCCCTGCATATAAGAGTCCATTGGAGCAAGTCGGTTCGCAATTTTGGGGCGGGGATCCTGCCCCTCCGTCGTCGGGGCCTTTGGGAGAGGGCGTTGAGGGCATAAATTGCCTTAATGTGGTTTTAAGGTTCCGTCTGCCAGGCGTCAAGATCCTCCCTCTATGCAGGACCCGGTGCAAGGTCACAGACCCGGATCCGGCAAGGGCAAGGGTGCCAACACACCGCCCCAGGTCCGGCCTTTGTTGTTAGGCGGCACCCTTCCCCAATTGAGCGAGTCCGGGACTTTGCGTGGAGGCCTCAAGGGAGGGTAGAGGCCATACCCCAAGAGGCGGACCCCAAAAAGTTCAGGGAGCCCGATGCGCCACGGCTCCTCCGTGGAGCCGTGTGCGAATGCCGCCCTCCCTAAGCTTTCGGTTCGTCTATCGGACCGTTGAATCTTCTTTTCAATGGCCCCTGCAGCAGCGAAGGTTCCAAAAATTCAAGATCCGTCCGTGAGCTTGCCAAACCCTTGGCGTGCTTTGGGCGGTTTGTCGAAAAATCAAGGGTCTTGCCATTCGGGCAATCGGGGGTCTCGGAATGGCGATTCGACCGCCATTATGTCAGGAATGGCGACATTACCCTAGTGACCAGGTTATACGGTCAATTTCTCCAAAGAAGGAAACACTCATGCGCCACACATGGCGTTATTCCTGACCACCTCCCAAGCCAATTGACTACGGGAGTCTTTGGATATGAGGCGCTTTGGAGCTTCTTGGAGATGGGGTGGTCTTCGCCTGCGAAACTTGGTCCACGCAGGGCAATGTCGGCGTTGAGTCCATTGGAGCCATCGGTGATTAGGAGAAGGGGAAGGCTGCCCGTCGTGTCGTCCCGGGCCTTTTGGGGAGGGCATTTCGGGACAAAGCTGCCTCGGGTGGTTTTTAAGGTTCCGTATTCTGGCGTCAACATCCTCCCTCTAGACAGGACATTGCAAGGTCCTGGACAGATCGAGGAAAGGGCAAAGGGCCGTGCCTGGGACACCCGGCCCCGTAAAAGTTTTTTTTGAAAGTTTGGGCACACTTTCCCAATTCAAAGCGAGTCCAAGCCTTGGTCCATAATGCCGGATTCTAATGAGTCCATTGGAGCGAATGGTTTTGCAATTCCGGGGTGGGGAAGCTGCCAAAGTCCAATTAAAATTCGTCGGGGCCTTTGGGAAGGGCGTTGGGGGCAAGCTGCCTCCACAGTGGTTTTAAGGTTTAGTCTTACGGCGTCAAGATCCTCCCTCACGCCAGGACCCGGTGCAAGGTCTGGGCCGGATCCGGCAAGGGGCAAGGGTGCCAACACACCCGCCCCCGTCATTTGCTTTGTTGTTGGTGGCACCCTTCCCAATCGAGCGAGTCCGGGACTTTGCGTGGAGGCCTCAAGGGAGGGTAGAGGCCATACCCCAAGAGCGGACCAAGGGTCAATTTCTCCAAAGAGGGTAGAGGCCATTCGGACAGTCAGGCGATTGGACTTCACCCTTATGTCCGGAATGTCTAGGTGGCATATGTTGGAGCCCGCGTGGAAGAAATTGCTTATGGAAGTTGCAATATTATTGTTGCCTATAGTATACACAAATAATCGTGTCAAAGTATTTTCTTATTCATATGTGAAAAAATATAATATTAATACAAATTGCAAGTTCAAACAATGATGGTCTCATATCATAAAATAGTCTAGCCTCCATATTCATTTGTCATCTCTTCTTGGCCTTCAAATATGCGGCGGGGGGGCGAGCCTTACGCGGAATTACAAACCACCAAGTATCTTGCAAAGGATCTGGAATGAAGGTGACCTACAAAACCTCTATTACATTAGCTCATTTAGTATTCGCATATATAAAATTTATTAAATCTAAGTAAACATACTTGTTCACATTGCTCAACCCTCGCGAGCATGTCTTGACCACGATATCGACGAGTCGAATCTAGTGAATACAAACCACTATGATCTTTGCGTATCGTGGCATGAGCACCAGTACATACAAGATCAAACCATTCTACATCAAACAACATTGCTTTGAATACGCTACCGACATCGACCTCAATGATAGTCTTAATAGTTCCAATCCATTCCAACATTGCTTCCGGGATTTGGATTTAGGTCTGCACTACCAGTCTGGCAAACTGTACTAAACTTTGCTGATATGCCACAATCATAAGTGCGTTTTCCTTCATCCGTGCTTTTCCATCGGAAGTGAGCACCAGAAGACCACATTGATGCATATGAATTATACTATAAAGAAAGAAAACAAAGCGTTTAAAATAACAAACGAAAATGATAACTATATATAAAGTTGCACTTACACAAGCAGGCACGCCTTTAGTATATGCCAATTCTTCACTAGAAACATGTTAAGCCAAGGCGTTCCCTTGCTGCCTCTAGTTGTTGGGACAACCAAATTTTGTTTATATCACTTGGCATAGCCTCTAGATATTTGGAAATTGTTGTTTGCGATACTTTTGTCGATAGCGTCTTCTCTCATCATCTCTTTTTGTTTTTGCTTCATCGTACCTTTTTATCCATTTCTCCATGTGAGTGGAGTTGTAGATGAGAAACTTATTGACTTTCGCTTGTTCCTCTATTGTGAAAAATTTGCTGCGGTCTTCCTTGGGAACTTCTCCAATTATAGTCGGGTTGTCTTCATCGGTCCATAATCATGGAGCATTGGGGTGTAGATCGGCTAAGAACTTCGGTGACATAGAATAATGACTCTCGGGCTAACCAACCTTGACCATGCATCCCTCGGGCCTTGCCTTCGGCGCACAAAGTCCTTGAGGACCTTTAAAAATCGTTCTATGAAAAACATCCACCTAGGATTGGTTGTGCACCGCAAGCTCCACCGTCCACTAAGTGAACTAATAGGTGAGTTTGTATGTCTAAGAACTTCGTTGGGAATTCTTTCTCGAGCATACAACATGCTTCAACCACCTTAGTTCGCATATGTCCGCAATTTCTATTGTTGGAATCTCTTTTTTTTTTTGTAATCCATCTACATGTCAATAGGAAAGAAAAACAAATTGTGAGAGTTCAAAATCAAGTCAAATAAAGTGATTTCAAAATGCAATGCGAACCTAGAAAACTTCGATAGGAGACATATTGCATGTAGTGGACCGTCGGTGAGGCGATCTCTTAGAACAATAGGCATAACAACTCGCTGCACATGTCGAATGCAATTATGTTGCGTTGAAGTACTATATAACATACAATGTAAACTAACGATAATGAGCGAAGCATACACGCAACATCTTATGCCAATCGTGGGATTTCAACCACATTAACTCCCCTTCGTTCTCAAAAACAGTTACACAACGAATGCATATATCCCGTCCAGTCTTTATAGCCTTGATCGCATCTCGAGCGGGCTTCATACCTTTTCTAGGCGCGATCCAATCGACTGTGGCCTTGTTCCTTCTTCTACATTTAGCCATGCTTTAGCCTTCGATCCGACTTCTTGTAGATCCTCCTTATTTGCATGCATGTGTCCTTACGATCTGTGGCGTGCCTCCAAATGGACGGACGAAACATTTTTGAAGATATGCATAGGATCAAGAAGATGATGGATCTTCAATTACGTCCAATATGGTAGAAGGAAGAAGGATGATTTCCACTTCATTCCACGACTTGTTTGTCCTTCTCATGACTTTTTTTCCTTTGTTTTGCGGCATCCCATTGGTTACCCCAATCTTTCATTGTCAACCTTTTGGGAGGTTCTTCAATTGCAATGTTTGTCTCTTGGGCCTCGTGTCGAAGTCGATTTTCAAGTGGTAGGAATCTCACGAAGTTTGCATAGACATTCTTGTGCAATGCGGTTGGGCGTGAATTCAATTGTTCAAACCCACACAAGTGGCATGCGGCATATCCGGACACTTGGGTGGGAGATTTTCATACAAACCGGGCCAATCACTTTCGTTGTCCACATCGAGGTTGCTCTCAAGGTAAATCTTTGTTCATGGAGTTCTCTTGAGACATCATAAACTTCAATACCTACACTCCACGGTACCAAAAGTTCATCAATAACTATTTTGAGGTATGGATCTAGTGTATCGGCTTTTTAGGTCACGGTACTAGTAAGACAACCATTAAATGGCTAGTCTTCATTAGCAACCATGGATTAACACCAGCCGGCCACGTTGACCATGCGGCCGGCCCGGCGTCCGTAAGGATGCGCCATCCGTTGCGGACCCTAATCGAGATTTTCGTGACTCACTTCAAATTCGGCCATGTTTCATCAATATGCTTCCATTGCTTGCGGTCACTAACCACACGAAGCATATTGTCACTTGGCGCGCAACATTAAGCACACCAACCCATGGAGCGAAGCTAGAGACTCACATCGAAACAATAGCTTTATGCGGCGGGATCAATGGAAAGTAGCGAACCACCTTTATCGGGACGGTCTTTCCCTTGGCGTCTGCATTGTACCCTAGCGGCACCACATTTAGGGCGCGTTTTTGTATCCTTGTAGATGTCATTTGGATAATATACCATGTCATCATTTGGACAAGCATGAATCCTATGGTATCCCAAACCACTACTTGCCAATATATTTTTTATTTCATCGGCTCCTAGGTATAGTGTTCCCTTGTGGGAGTATTTTCTCTTGTAATAACCTGCATGAAGTCTTTGTTTTACGGATACATTCATTCAATCGAATTCAATTAACTTGGTGATTTCAAGTGTACTACTTGTAACAAAGCCGTAATTTGGCGTTGCTCCATTTGAATTTGGCTTGAAGGTTTAATATCAATAAAGATGTTACCAATCTAGATACGGTTGCCCTACATATAATACTTTTGTCGCCTCCTCAATAAATTTTCATGGCCCGTCAATAGGATTATTTGCTTCTTCGTCGAGGTGGATTTGTCGAAGATCGGGTCGAGCGCATCTAACATGTCGGCCATGGGTTCCTCAACCTCCATGTGGCCCGGCGTCGTCTTCATCGTTGTGCTCGTCGTCTTCATTGTTGTGCTTTCGTCCTCTTCGATGTTGTACTCTTCATCATATGTTGTGCCGATGTTTGTACTATATTGCTTTCGATGTATTCTATTTACGCTAGCGCAATGACTCTTGATGTCGCCAATTAAATGCAGCTTGGATGTGGTCTCATATCCACTTTCGCCCGTACGATTGCGGATACAAAAAAAATATATGTTACATGCATTGAGGCGTGGCTTGGTGGGTTCTTAAACATGTTGTAATATAAGAAATATAAATTTCCACGTCTTAAGCAAGCCACTTATTGACGATAATAATCATATAATTTCATTCCACAAAATAATAATTAAATACATGGTAAGACTCCCACAAAGGACAACACAACTTATATTAATTATAATTCGAGTACATCATCAAAAGACCTCGGTATTGGTCTCACAGTATTCATCTTGAATGAACAATTCATCACCAACACGAAGACTCTTTATAGCATCTACCATAATATATCTCCCTTCAATTTTCCGCCTAAAGAAATCTTCTTGGTCCTTTTTTGCCTCGACGAAATCACAATTGGTAGCTTCTGGATTCTCGATAGAGCTATTAATAAAAGCAGCAAGGTTTTCCATGTAATTGAGGACGACCATCAATGTATTTCAAATCTTTCTTTGTTATCGGGTCCGGCTATTCTTAGTGCATTAGAATTTAGGCCATAGATGAGCATCGCCAGCGGTGCTTACTCAATTTATGCCAAGCCTCGAGTTGTATTCGGGACCTACATATGGCATCAAAGGAACACTCGTGCCATCTTTGACTTTTATATTTGTCATAATATATAATCCCGGACCGGCACGAGGGGACGACTAGTTTTAATCAAATCTTGCCTACCCCAATATGTAAATGGCTCCCCATAAATAATTGGCTTACCTCTAGGCCATATACCAAATTTTTTACGATCCTTTGTGCGTAAAGGCTTTTAGCAAATGGACTAGTTCTGTGGAATGCTATTTTCTTCCACGGGGATCTAGTACATTCAATTGTGGTGAACGTTGTTATTTCCTAGAATCATGGCTACGGACGCCATCGCATGCATGGGAGTTCTATCGCGTAATGGGATACTCTTTGCGAGAAGTTGATGGCTTTCTTTTTGTCGGGTTCTCTATGAAAGCATTTATGGTGTCAATATCATACGCTTCCAAGGACAACATGGCCCCAAAATCTACATATTGCTTGAGCTCACTTCATTCTCGGTTTCTTCCTAAGAAAATGCAAGTAAAATAAGTTGAGATGTCGATTCAAGTGCGTGAGAGTAGTTGGCGTACCTCGTTGGAATATCCGACATGTGCATCGAGGCGGTGGATTTATCGACCATTCACCGTATTTATCAACGTGATCGATGATAGTCTTTCTCATCCGTTTTATTTGTCCTTTGCACATCGGCGCAATTGCAATAAAGCCGCTCATCAAGTACAAGCGAAAAAAAGTTTATTAGGATACAAAGTTGGCAATCATTGAAAACATGTTTCTAGTACATCGTCGTGGCATTCATTTCGTGCATGCCACTAAGGCTGCGGGGAAGACTTCGGACATTTTGGGTCTAAGTGGACTATTTGTGGCAATTGTTGGAGTAACATCTTTCTTGCCGATCGCCATTTAACAATCTTGCGGCTTTTTGTTGCATTTTTATGTTCATGGTCGGCTGGCGTTTGTCCATGTTGTTTACTACAAGCAAAAATGTTAATAAAACTAATTTAATGTATTAATGTGACTTTAGATCTAATTTGATTGAGGGCCCCGAACTTCGATACATCTAGTCCTCTCCATTCGGGATGGAGCCCGACCCGATACCTTGATCACGCAACCCTAAACCCATATTGTAATGTTTAGCAACCACTAATTGTGGGGCTGAACCCGATACACCTAGTCCTCTCCATTCGAGATGGAGCCGACCCAGTACCTTGATCATGCTACCCTTCATACAATTTGTAATATTTATAGACAATATGATTGAGGTAGGCTGAACCCGTATACGTAGTCCTCTCCATTCGGGATGGAGCCGACCCGATACCTTGATCAAGTTACCCCACACTTTTTAAAATTTATAGACAATATGATTGAGGTAGGCTGAACCGATACTATAGTCCTCTCCATTCGGGATGGAGTGACCCGATATCACGGATCAACCTACCCCACACTTTTGTAAAACATTTTTAAAGAACTTTTTGCTTTAATCAATATCTATGAGGAATTAATGGTAAGAACATGATAAACTTAGTGTTAATGCAAGATCTTACCTTATGAAGAGAGAAAACACGCAGCCCGCGGCCAAGAACTCTCAAGAGGTCGACTACAACAACAATGAAATGAAGATAAATACCCTCTCGGGTTCCGCCAAAAACATCGTCGATCATCGGCGTTCAACACCACGTAAAGGCCGCCCGCGGGCGACCACGTCGACCTCGGCGGACCCACGCATTCCCGTCATCTCGACTGCGTCGATCATCGGCGTTCCATACAGCGCGGCCCCACGCTGGCGGGGACCACGTAGGCATCGGCCGGCCACGCATGCCATGTCATCATCGACACAAGCGTCGATGATCGGCGTTCCACGCCCGCGCGCGATACCGCGTCGCGGCCGTCGGGCGACCAGGTAGGCATGCCCGCGAGGCCAAAAGCGACCGCGTCACTCAAGCGGCGTCGATGATCGGCGTTCAATGGTCGCCGGTCGGCGTTTGGTGGTCAGCGTAGACGATCGACGTTGACCGTCGATTGTCGACCTGTTTAGGTCGATAATCGACGGACAAATGTCGATTATCTACGTTGATCCCTTGTAGTGTCTCCATATCAATCTGCTACCATCAGGTGCTGCATAGAAAGAGGAAAGCTTCGTGGCATGCATTCGCGTAGATGCAACAAAAACATAGAAAACATAGAAAAGTTCTTAGTCATATTCAAAACAATTTCTCGGGCCTGTAACTCCGGCGGCATTGAACACATGCGTAGGCTTTACTGCTGCAATGTCTGCCTCCAACTGTGCCCTATTTTCAAGCCGCCCCTTTCCATACTCAAAACTGATGCCCTGTTTCGCGCAGAGGCCTCCAAGAAGACCTCCAATCCATCCAGTCCGGCCATAGATCAGAAACTTGAGATCTTTCTTGCCATCTCCATTTTCTATAGCCACCATTTTGCAGAATTCTGGATTTGGAAAGAGATTTCAGATCTGGGGTTCAAAGTGCTCCGAATCTGGGCTTCAGATGCTCGATTTTTAAAGCAGAAGAGGGCGATTTGCACTGCCGGAGAAGCAGAGGAATGCTTCGAAGGGATTTGGAGGATGAAAAGAGAGGATTGTTCCAGCAGTGCTGCTTCTCTTCTGGATCGAGCCATGCACGCCTTCTTCGCCATCTGTAAGAACTGGGGTTTCTTCGCCATCTGTAAGAACTGGGATAAGCACGCCCCAATTAAGATGCCATTAAAATATTATTTTTGGACAATCGGGATGTCATTCCGGCGGAGAAAAATCTCAAAACCTTAGGAAAAACCATATAAAAAAAAATTCTAAAAAGTTTTTGGAACTTCGGAAAAACCGAATTTAAACAATAGGATAATAATGTATTTTTTCTAATATATAATTTTACCAATTCTATTGGTCTAATGTCATTTGGATGCTTTTTCTTTTAAAGTACGTATCATACGTACTGTATGTATTAATATGTTAAGTACGGTATTAATAAAACAAGATCTCAATTTGACCTGTCAACTTATAGGTATAGTACGTATAGTACTGTGAGGAAGGTACGGGACGTATGTAAACGTAAAATACGGGTACATAAACAACACTAAGCCTACGAGTGTTCCTCCCTTGAATCAGAAATGATGGAACGCATCTGGATTCAGTATCTTCGAATTGATTCTAATCACTAGTCTCCTATTCTAGAGTAAGTACATTGTGCTCCAGGCTCCTGCTCCTGTGGCATCTTTTCGTGCTTACACAGTTAGATGAGACATGTAAATTTTGTACTTTTTATCTGATCAATAAACTTTTTGGCTTTCATCCTTCCCAAAAAAAAAAAAAAAAAGAACACATATCTTTATGGGTGCATTTCATTCTTCTCTGTGGAAGATAAAAATCCATTCAATTCAGTTCAATTCTCCTCCTTTCTATTCGTCAGTGATCTGGTCAATTCAATAAAGAATTTGACCATATATTCTGTCTCTTCTTAACCCTTATAAGATTATTGTTTGTTCTTCCATCTTAACCAAAAAATGGCAGTTCCAGATGAAATACAAGACAAAAGCATTGTAATCCTGATAATCACCCTTTCAAGTGTTGTTCATGCCTTCTTGGATCATTTCCTTGCGGTTTGTTCCCTCCCCATATACTTCTTCTTTAGTCCATAAGTCCATGAATTATGCAAGCATTTCAATTTCTTTGATTCCATTCATTCAAAAACAGGTATCTTAACTCATTTCCACTCTTTTTATTTTTAAAACTATTGAATTCGATGCGATTTGCTGCATACAGCAAATCTTGCTTGACCAAAGCCGGTTCTCGTTACACAGCTATTTCCATTGCGTAATACAGCAAATCTAATTTTTATTTTATTTTGTTATTTCTATTCCATTCGTTCGCCTTTGTGCTGCCCTTGATGATGTTTGTCTTTCACATCTTATATTATAATCTTATAGGGTGTTGGATCCAGCCTTAATTTGGATGGCCTATGCCAACTCAACGGCTCATATTACGCAAAAAAAAAAAGGGGCTTGGACATATTAGAGTTTTAGGCACTTTGCACAATCAACAATCCTTGAGTCTGCTTCCTACGAACACCAAAGCAAGGACGGCCAGAAATATTGTGGTTGTGCTAACTGTACGTAACTCCAACCATAGTGATCATGGAGCAACTCTATAAACCAGTTCCCTATCAACAGTTCCTATGCTAATCAAGCTAAGCTCAAACAGAAACCGTGTGAAAGCTTTTATCTTACTTTTATTTAAGTGACCAAGTTTTGCCAGGTATTTTATTATATCCACTGAGCTTCATTCGTGAATTTGCAGGGCTTGGTTCATGATTGAGTAGCCAGTTGTTTTTCTTTCTTTGTAACACATGGTTTGAGATAGCAAAATCTCTTCTTCCGCAAAACCTCTTCTTTAGAGGCAAAGTTATAGGGATGACAAGGGTGATAACAACATGATAGGTTTTTTTTCTTGGCTTCAACTTCATCTTATAGGACTCTTATAGGACTGATGATTCTGGTTGAACCGAGCAGGTAAAACTGTGCTTCTTCCTATTTTCCTAAGTTTTTTCATTTCCTTATTTGTTGCCAGAAACACTGAGCTTTCCTTTTTGTCTGTTTGTTGGATTCTAGAACATAGCTATAGACTTAGATGTTGATGACAAAATATTTGCCACTCTGCCGTAGTTCACATCAAGATTCTTGCAAAAAAACAGTGAGTCTTTTTTCATAATATTTTGGGATAAAAACATTGATAACAACAAAAATATATTTTGATTTACATTAATCTCGCAACCATATGACCAGTTGGCATCATGATGGCAAGATTTGTGTTGGTTTTATACAAGGTTTTATATATTTCACAGGATGCCTTATACGAGAGACATGATGTTTTTTCTTATGTGGATGTTTAATGCGCCAAGTTTTAAGATTCAAGCCACACAAAACGGTCTGACATAGCGTAGAAGTCAAGGAGAAACTTCAAATGCAAGTTGCAGCACTACAAAAATTTATAGGAGTATGAGCAAATGTTTTCTTTTTCTTTTGATTTTCCTTCCTTTCTCGTGTACGTCTTACAGGGTCATTTTCCTTCTTAGGGAATGCACATGCTACGACGTAATCTTCAGATGGTTTGGTTGTCAAATCCAGAGCTTATTTGCACTACTACGGTCATATTATTTATTATGTCCAAAGCAAAGGCTAGAGGTAGCTGACTATTTTCTAATAGTGCTAACAGTCCTGGATATTCAGCCTTGGAGCTAAATTCCAAGTAAGAGCCTCAAGTAATCAGATAATTTTTCTTTTCCATGATAGAAAAAGGAGTAGTTAGGGACAAGTAGTAATCGTAAAACTAAAATTTTATGGAAATTTAGAAATTTATGCCATTACATGACCACTCTAGTGATACACACGCGCACATCCAAAAAGCCTAGATTGCTTCCTGGCATGGCACAAGCTTAGAGGGGTGGACCAAAATTGACCTGAATAAGATAAAAATCCATTCTACAAAGATAAAATGAGTTTAAAATGAAAAACTAAGCTAGACAAACAAGTCGCCACCACTCCAGACATGCACAAGGAGCACATTCAAGAATTTTGGATTGCCTCCTGGCGCATGCCTAGAAGGGTCAAAATTTGAACCTTCATAACTCATCCAAAACAACTCCAATTCGGCCAAATTTGTTGCAATAGGATCTCAAAGAGTCTACTGCTTGATTATGACTCAAATTACCCAAGAAACACCTAACCATACATTAAAATGACAAAAAAAAAAATTAACCCCTACAATTTCCTAGTTAGGTTTTGCATATAAATATAAATACACCCCTCATTAGCAACTCACAAGTTTGCTCCTCACTACAAGCTGATTTTCTAGCTCTCTGAGATGCTCATATACTTCTGTTTGGCATCGATAGCTTGCACAGTAGCATGGCAACATCATCATTCAGCGATGGTACAATGCCAGTCCCCATGTATCTGAGGTAGACGTCAATTCCGTCTTCGCAGTTTTCCAAAAGAAATTTGACTTATCAGCTACATTAGCAACTATTCCCTTCTATCAGCAAGTTATGCTAGAATTTTAGGAAAATGTAGGTCCTACTCTACAAGAGTTACCTCCTTGCATAGGATATTTTGTGCCAAAAGTATCCCTTCAAGCCATCTTGAATCATGTACCCAATATTGCCAAGTTGCTAGAGAATAGTGTCGCACGCTTGCCAAACTACATGACCATGACTGTGAATGGGAGAAAATATTTCTCCTACAAAGCCGCCCTAGCCATATTCATGTTTTACAAGGTCCAATTAGTTGTAGGGGAACCTTCCATACAATCTTTCAATGTTGAACCACTGGATTCCACTACAGAGGATCGTCTACTCCTAGAGTACGACTACTCAACACCTAAAGAAGAGGAAACGCATGAGGAGGAGTATGAGGACGTCGAAGACCTCATCGATATAGACCATGTTGAAGATCAACGAGAACGTGGATTTGCAGACAACTTGAATAGCCCCACCTCTTGGGCTAGGCATGACCAGCTTAGCTCCCATCAATGTGGAAGGCCAAGTGTATCTTCTCCTCAACGATCAAGAACCTTCCAGAATGTAGAGACATAGAATACTGAGTAGATGAAGTACTACACCTCCTGAGACATCAACTGGACCTCAATGACTTCATTGATCAAGATACATAAGACTTCCCCGTCGACATACGTGAGGCTGAGACTTACGTGGATCACATCACCACGAACATTGAGGTCTGTGGCAGAATTCATTAGATGATGAACGAGCAGGAATTGATATCAGAAGAGGCATTCATAGCAATTCAGAAACAAATTGGCATCAAATGGAAGACCACATGCATACTCTAAACTAGTCAGCATCTAGCTCTAGAGAGGAGTCAGTTGATTTGACTAGGACTTCCTTGTATAGTCGACCATAGAGAGATGATGACAGTGCAATTGGACGAGTACGTAGCGAGACACAGGAGCAACCCTGAAGCAAAGGAGATCCACGACCATAGGGGGCGCTCAAGTACTAGTTACCACTTCTCACCGACGACAGGCTAGTAGTAATCCACAAAGCTTTCAGTCCACGTAGAGAGAGAGCCATTTTCATGCTCACTACATTCTCAGGCTTCGGCCGGCATGCAAGATTTGCCGAAAGGGTCGAATGGTCATCTTAGTGAAATGGTCCGTAGCTTTGAGCACATTCGAGTTTGCAGTCCCCGTCTTCGACATGGCAAGCTAGCAGTTACTGTGACCCACACATCAGATAGGAGAGTTGAGGAGCTTGCATCGCCTATCCGAGGGGGATCATCCAGGTATATCCTCAGAAACTTGGGACATACGGTTAGTACAGCCTAAGTGAAGAAATTCTTGGAAGATCACATGTCTTATCGGTGATTAAATTATGATCATTAGCATGATTATCGTATTATATTAATATATCAAATATATTAATAAAATAGGATACCTCTTGTTTTGCACTAGAAATGCTTTTCTGATCATGTTGTCCACACTACTAACAACCAATGCAATAAGAAAAAAGCTCATGATAAGGGTTATAATGCAATGTGTGCAGCAAGGATCTGGTACAAGGGCTATGCTAAAAGCCATGGGTTAAGCAAGGACAGCTGCAGATTAAGAAGTTTATTAAGCCATGCAAATGCCACTATGCTCCCAAGGAGCATAAATGCCACGTGATGCAGGCATTCTACAGGGAGGAACAGAGGAATAAAACAGTGCAGAAGTCACCAAGGAATTCATGAAGCTAAGGCTTTATATAGCAAAGCTAAGTGAAAGGCATGTAGTAGAAGGCTACATCGAGGGCTTCAGCGATGAAATCAGAATGCTTCTCAGGGCCATAAACCCCGGAACCGTGTCTGAAGCTGAATCAAAAGGCTTTACGCTTACAAGATATATACTCTGTTATTTCAGTTCATTGGATGATATTGTATTGCTCTGTGCACACCTCATGTGTATTGGGAAGGGAGGTAGAGATGTAGAGCCTTCTTAAAAGACGTTTTTGGATTAGCCTCATTAATTCCCCATTTATACGGCCAATGCATAGGAGCCCGCCTGGCTATGGATGACGGGAATAGACTGGCTGACAAGGAAGACTTGTCCGATTGCAGTTGATCCCTTGGTGTGTAGAGCCTACTGGGGGAACGTTGTGAGCTATGCCTAATACCTTGCGACTATGTGTGGGCAAGGTATGGGCTCGACACCTCTTAGGTGATGCGTCGCCTCAATTATCAGCCTACTCTGCAAAGTATGCACAGAAGGGGCAGATGGAATGGACTACCCAACGGCCATGTTCTTATGCCAGCCAAATACATTGCCATAAATTCTGTCGGCATTGACTTCTGGAGGCTTAAGCCGTCAGTCGATTTTCTAGAGTCTTGGATATAGGATTTCTCTTTGTTCATGATGTGATGTTGTTGTATCTGCTAGGATATCATATGTTGTTATGGTGATCCCACCCTTCGAGGTGGTTATCTATCGATATGATGTTTTGTGCTTACATTATGTGCTTCTGCAGCTAGGTCGATCTTGAGGGAGACGGAGTCTGATGTTTAGACAGCATCATGCTGGCGTGCTTAGCTGACAGGAGGGAATCTTTGGTTCCTATATGATCAAGGCATCGTATATGAGCAGGGCCATCATAAATCTTCCATATTTTGCATCTATTTTGTTGCCCAAATATTTATGCATGAACTCTTCATTGTTCAAATCTGCAAATTTGTTCAGCAACACATAATCATATCTGGTCGAAGCTTCATCAATTCCATTGTAGACACTCTTGTGCTCATCATCCATTTCTCGTACAATCCTCATGCTCTGTTCCGATGCTAAATCTGTTGCAGAGTAACCCAACACAGAGGACTTATCATTTTTCATGGTTTTTGTATTATATAATGTAAACATATAATTGCATGAATGATCATGAAGCAGAATGTATATTTTGCTGCCATAGCTGCCTTTTTCTTGGTGCAATTTTGCTGCTTCAATTTATGAAGCTTTTTTGAAGCATCTTATCAGTGTCCGATCTCTGTAATGGAGTCTACATTGCTCGCCTGTAAATTGGGTCTTCTGAATTTCCATTGCTACCTCAAGAATGGCATCGAGATCTACCCTAGAATACTCAATCTCAATATTTTTTACTTCCATATGCACCATCATTTTATTTTCTCTAAGACATCTTGCCACTGCCCTTCCCTTTCTTTCTGGTGGAAGATGTGGGCGGATGTAAATCACATCAATGGTTCCTTTAAGGAAAAAAAGGGTGTGTTGGGGGAAGGGACATAATGGCACAAGGAGTAATTATCATCTTTTTATCCAATATTTTCTTATCTTGACATGAATTTCCCAACGGTTTTTTCAGTATCCTTCTATTTGCTCATTCCTTTGACATGTCCTCAATTAAAATAGCTTAAAATATTTCATTGCTGATAAGACAATGAGTTTTGTAAATAATGCTTCCTTAAATTTTCAAACATAGCAAGGGGCAATATTTATCTGTGCAGGAAATGGCAGAAAATTGTATGCAATTGCTAGATGCTCTAGCTGCTTCTAATAGTCGGTGTGACTGGCTGGCGGATGAAGGGCAATTTGCGCAGCTATAAAGGCAGCATTGTGCATAGCTTGCAGATAGTCACTTTGGGATACATTAAAGCGATTAGCGGCCATAGCACAGGAATTATTGCTCAAGATTAAAATTTGGTCTGATGCCAATTGATCAATTTGACCAATTGATCAATTTGGTTTGGTACCAATTGATCATCTGAAAAGTCACAAGAAACTAAGAAAAAATGATTAGTGGGAAAAGCTCTATCCACCAACCGGATTCACCACGAAGTTTTTATCCTGGAACATGAATTCTTTATCCTGCTCAGACCAACAAGCTTGGCTATGGAGAATTGGAACTAGAAAGGAAAAGCAAGAGTGGAATAGAAGCAAGGTTGGAGAGACTTGGTTCATCATCCTTCTATGCATGCTCTTTATAGTCTCTTGAAAGATCCTTAAAGGTAAATATTCCCTTTTCAACCTTTGCCTTTTTAGGAAGGTACTAGCCTTTTCCTATAATTCCAACAATAGTGCCTTGGTTAGGCGCTTGGTCTTGGTCTTTCTAGTACCAAAGACTAGGGTTTGATTCCCTCTAGTAACAAGGTTAGATTGGCTGATATCAGGTTCCATTATCAGCAATAAACTTTTAACGAATCAATGATTTCATTTAAATCACTTGTTGGTCGTGAACCACTCCCCCGAGCTAGTATTTTGAACCACTCGCCCGAGCTAGTATTTTGAACAACTCCCCCGAGCTAGTATTTTCGAGCCACTCCCCCGAGCTAGTTTTTTCGAGCTAGTATTTTTGAGCCACTCCCAGAGCTAGTTTTTTCGAGCTAGTATTTTGAACCACTCCCCGAGCTAGTATTTTGTTCAAGTGCTAGTATTTTGTTCAAGTGCTGTAACATCCTTTCTACAATAATTTACATTTATGAAGGTTAACTCCAAAAGACATAAAATCTGACTTTAATTAATTTTCAAAAGCATGTAAAATAAGAGATGTACATAAATATTTTCTAAGCTTTAGTGTATATCAAGCATGGCCAGGGCGTGAAGAAAAGATTTAAAGGCCAGATTCCATTATCACTGAATTAAGAGAACAATGAATCATGAAACACTATGTTAGCAAATGCTCGAAGGAATTAAGAGAACAATGAATCATGAAACACCATGTTAGCAAATGCTCAAAATTCTGGTATTCCACTTGCAGAGGCATTTAACTGTCAGCAGGTGAAGGCTGAGCGCTGCATTTTCCGTGCCTGATCTGAAATAACAACCAGATAGTGGAATCTGGTCTGCAATTCACGCCGTCCATTGAAACAGAAAGTTCTTGCCAAGTTCTGTAACTGACGGGCTGTAAGTGAAATCCCTCCCTAACTTATTGATTGTTAATGTTGCTTGGCTGGAAAAGACAAGATGGTACTTGTCCAGGATCAGTTATAACTGGACATCGTGTACAGAATTGTAAGACCAATTTAGATCACAGCTTCTGTAAAAC
Source organism: Isoetes taiwanensis (assembly GCA_021234155.1). Classification (NCBI taxonomy): domain Eukaryota; kingdom Viridiplantae; phylum Streptophyta; class Lycopodiopsida; order Isoetales; family Isoetaceae; genus Isoetes; species Isoetes taiwanensis. The sequence continues at coordinate 11,777,835 of JAJEKV010000005.1, read as the reverse complement.
TGATATGAAACTTGCACAAGCTAAATAGATAAAACACTCATAATCGTGTTTCCAAATTGGAAGTTCCTCATTAATAGAAAATTGAGATACAATAGATGTTGAAAACCTCTAGAAAAAACGATTTTCCACAGCTTAAAAACGCAATTTTGTAAAAAACCAACGGTTCTTGCCCGTCTTGAATCTTTCTTCGAACAGTCCTTTCACTTCCTGCATAAAATTAATTTTAACTGAAATGAATCCACATAAAAATGCATTCTACACGTAGCATTTCCATAAGAAAGGCTCTATTTTAAAGAAATGATCTACAAAAAGCATACCTTTCGGGCTTCTATTCTTTTGGCTTTGCCCTCAAGTTTGTCCATGACAACAGTGGTTTTCAAATCAACATCCAGAGTATATCTGCAGGATAGTAACATAAAAAAGCTTGAGGATCTTTGGACAAGAAGTTGATACCAAATGAATATCCCTTACCTGGTAGGCATGATATGGTTGTAGTTGACAATCTTAATGAAGGGTTTCAAACGAGATCGCTTTGCAATTTTCTTGGCAGATAATTTCCTCACGACCTGATCACATTCCAAATAAAATTGAGAATATAAAGTAATCCTAGTGACAAAAAGCACAGGTAATGAAAAGCAAGCAAGAAGTGATAAAAAGCACAGGCAATGAAAAACAAACACCTTGCGGGGATACTTGGCGATTCCGGCAACCAGAGCATGGCCATATGGTCTCTGTTGCGTACCATCGTCAAAGTTTTTAACGATAACGGCCTTGCGTCCAGCATATCTGCCCTGAAGCAGCACAACCACCTTCGTGGGCTTCAAGAATTTCACCATTGGCGCCTCCTACTTCGGCGCTCTGCTCTGCTTTAGGGTTTTGAGAGAAAATCCTAAGGGTTATTATTTTTGGGGCATTCTTTTTATATGTTACAAAAAACAAATGCAAACAAGCTCCTTAGAGGTAAGAATCGATTGTAGACGTTTTAAGGTAGTAATATCCTTCTAGAGAGTTGGGGCATTCTTTTTATATGTTACAACAAACAAATGCAAACAAGCTCCTTAGAGGTAAGAATCAAGGGCGTGCAGATTGTAGACGTTTTAGAGGTAGTAATATCCTTCTAGAGAGTCCGCCAACCATCATAATCTCGACCATTGTTTCAAGGAAAATCACCAAAATGCCCCTACCTTTCTTTTTTCCTTGGGAGGAAGTATAACTTACTCTAGCAACTCAAAAACGTTACAACATATTAAGAGCGATTAGATGAGATAGAGATAAGATCCCAAATCTCATCTTTATCATCATCAGATTGTGTGGACAACAAATATTGATCATATAATCTATCCTTGATCTCCCAAAGTATCTGATCTAGAGTGAAAGAAGCATTTTTTAATACTAGGTGGCACGGGCTTTTCCAAATGGTCTAGTAGGCCAACGCTCATGTAATATGAAAAGCTAGTTTCTTAAGTCTCACCCAATGTCCTGGAAGTAAACCTGCTGACTGTTGAGATGCGATTCAAAACGAGCCTGAATCCATGTCCATGTGGTATGAACATTGTCACGCAAGACAAAGCAATGTTCAATAGTCTCGTATAACAACTTGCATATAGGGCAGTGGGTTGACTCACAGCTTAAATAAATGGACCTTCACATATACTTTGACTGAACGATGAACAATCTTCCAGAGAAGCATTGAGTGTTTGGGAATGATATTTTTATCCTTGATGCAGTTCCACATGCGATGGAGATGCTCCTCTTGCACCGTCAATGCCTAATGAAAAGATAGGGGCAAGGGGGGAGCAGATGTCAGGAATTTAATGTTGAATCAAGTCTTTACCCAGCGAAATGTCTCCATTAGTTTTCCAAATCCACTCCTTTCCATGGTTAGGTGTAAGAGGATGCTATCTGCGACAATTTCCAATACACGGAAGTCCTGCGAAGTCAGATCATATTTCTCACGAATTGTTGGCCAATTGAGAAGCTACTCATTGTAGTACCATGCATTAAACGTGGAAACACTAGCATGCTACCAGCTCTTCTGAGCTCTTGGTTGCAAAGAGACCATAAGCGAGAGGCAATCGAAGGGAAGCCATGGAAATGGGAAAGAGGTTTGCATGCAATGCAGCAAGTTAATGGACGTCGAGGGGTTCATAGTTTGCCAGGCGTTGAACAAACCTTTCGGAATGGGAGATGCACGTAGTAATGGCTTGAGAGTGTAGAATAGAGCTTATGGCAGTCGAGGTTTAACTGCAGGTTTGCCAAAAACAATATAATGTTCCAATAACTGAATAAGCAGCGCATTCCACATGACTGTACATGGCCCAACAGGATCTATCAAAGGAACTTGAAAAGAAGAACCTTACCATGAAGTTTAAGATCAAACATACCTAGGCCACCATCCTTTTTGGGCGGATGAATTTGCTCCATGTGTTTTTACAACTGCACCTGTCTCAATGCCACCCCACACAAAGTTCTGACCTAGTGAGGAGCTAGCAATGCTAAAAGACATGTGTATTGTTGAGAATAGACTTAGCTACATGTATTCTTCTGGCCATTGATAGAAAAGCACGTCTTCACTAAAATAGATGCCTCTGAAGACTGAGAATGACTTGATCCCATGCCTAAGCCTCTGAAATCTCCATTTCAAAATAGTACTAGTGCCCAGAGGACAAGATTCCAAGGATACTGACACAAACAAGTCGAGGCTGGTCGTCCAGTGCTCAAATGGCCCAACACTTTTGTCAATTAAACAGACATCCTGATGGAAGGGAGAAAATGTCCAGAAGCTTTTTTACTACGTCAAGATTTCCTTCACTAGCCTCCACTAAAAAGATAGCAAACTGGTTTCAAACTATATGGGAACTATTTACGGAACATCTACGAAAGTCCTTCGGCTACAATAATGAACAGAAATGGGGCTAGTGGATAAGCCTATCTAATGTCCATTTCCACTGTGAAAAAAATGTGACGGTTGCCCTTGAAAAATATCACTTCTTTGACAAACCTCAACAATTTTCAGACAATGGAGGAGGAGACATCAAAATCCAGTGCGTTCATGTTACGATGGAGGAATAGCCATGAGACACTATTAGTTTTGTGAAGTCCAGTTCGAGGTACACTACTCTCTGACCAGTTTCCTTGCCCAATACATGCCCTCATAAGCCGCAGCTACATTATCCAAAATATGTCTACCAAGCGAAAAGCTAGTTTGTCCCTAGTTTTTGCTATTATCACTAAAATGCCCTCCAAACGAAGGGCTTTGGTAAATATAGTAACATTTTTTTATGGCTCATCAAATTCAAAAGTCATATTTACAAATATTATAGGTTAACGAAATATCTTTTTAATAAGCTAACTAGAAACGTGTGTTTGGCGATGTCGGACATTAGTCGTGGATGTGTGGAATGCATTTATGGCCATATATGTTTCAGGCGCAATAAACATAGAATAAGAAAATGAATATTTCTTTTTACTGACTCACTTGTTGGTTTAAATTGTCTCTGTTTGGAATGGTGGAAAGGACATTTCCAAGCACAAGGGATTTCAACATACATTTGTGTCTTGTGTTTTGATGGCATTTTGGCAGCAAGATATGCGAGATATTTTCTTAAGATTCCTCTAGATTCTCTAAAATTCTTTCAGTATTCTCTAGAAATGCCATCAAGATTTTTGTCAATTCTCTAAGATTCTATCAAGATTCTCGAAGTGATTCTGGGTTGTTGAATTTCCGGCGAACAAACAAAAGCTGAGATGAGAAGTGATTCTGGGGCTTAGATTCAAACAAAAGCTGCAAAGGAAGGAACCCCCATTTATCGAATATGGGATCTTGCTTATCAACAACAACCATACCGTGACAGAAACAAATAGAAGGAGGGCGATTGTGCCAAGTTCCACAAAAGCTGGAAGGAATTTTCTAGCACAGGTTCCAGGTGCTATGCCAAAGCATGTGAATCGCCCTGAAATGGGCCGATTTGGGCCTTAGGGAGGCCGAAATGAAGAAAGGATGCAGAATCAGGAAGATTGAAGCAAGATTTAGCTACAAATAACATGATCTTGGTGACCACGAACTGCAAAAAAAAACATCGGATTTGTTTTATAAACAGGCCGAAATGATCCAAGAGCCTTTTGAGAGCAGAATCGTGATGTTTCAGGGAGATTAGGGCTGGATCCAATGTGCTGAATGCCGGATCTGTGGGCTGCAGGCCGCGTTCCTGTGAGCATCCAAGGCTATACCATGTCACAATAATTACCAAGTCTTTGCAAATTACCCATGCATATAGGCACCCATGGAGACTCGAACTCGAGACCTGCTCTAATACCAACTGTGACGTTCCTAACCGACATGCCCTTAACCAACTGGGCAAAACTGTCTAGACGTTTATGAGTAGTCGCTTCTACCCATTTATGCCGGTGTCTCGGGAACGACCCACAGGAACATTCAAGGTTCGAATACTCGAGCGGTCTACCATGGTCCCGTAACTGTAATCTGGTTAAGCATACGGTAATCAATACACAACCTTAATGTCCCATCTTTCTTTTTTACCAACAAAACTGGCGCCCCAATATATACTTGCCCATTGCTCAGCAGTATCCCCGCACACAATGAGTGTTCTTACTAATTATAGCTTCAAGCCCGTATATAATAATAATAATAGTAATAATAATCAAGTTTATTGAATAGCAATCCACACACTTCTACTCTCGCCTTTCTGAAGCTTGGCTACTATCTCGCACCTCTGCTTACACCATCAACCACGGGGTTAGTCACACGGACTAAGTGGGGATCGGGGATCTAGGACATATCTAGCATCAATGATACAAGGCATTAACCTAGAACAACAACCTAGCCTTACCGTAGCCTCGCCCCTGCAATCCAGGTTATTAGTCCAACAAGCATGACCATTGCAACTTAATTCCAGCATTCTAGACCATATATGTAATAACAAAGCAATCATAGCATCAACATTGCAACCAATATTCCTCTGGGTCTGAGCAAGGTCAACTCGGCTGATCAGGCCAGTGACATAGAGGTGGGGTAACCACGTGTGTACACACCCATCCACGTTGCGTCCAGCATTGGAGGACCACTTAACTGTGCATGACGTTGTACCATACGGTATCAGCGCCCGATGTTCAAATAATAACATTTACATTCTTACTGTGCAAAAACCGCGAGTCTAGACCATCGCACCTAGACTCCGGCCCCAGAGATCTATATCAAAGAATTACACCATAGATAATTGCTCATAATTCACTAACATTGTAACACATGCCTTAACAAGCTCAACATCGAGTAAATTCCATAAGACACACTTTATGTAGCAAGAAAAAGTCCAACCATGACTCACTAATTATTATAGCCTCAATAATGCAATATGATCGCTATTAAATAAAAGATAAACATCTACCATCTTTCAAAGATTCACTAAAAACAAGGTTACCAGCTATATTTAAGACTTTAATAATGGTTTAATCTATAGCGTTCTAACTATCATTATGCTTCCATTACCAATTTCCTCCATACATAACACCTAACACCTGTGCTTTGTATTTTACCCCTCTTTAGTTTAACTAATTCCAAAGGTTTTTAATATATAACTAGCTTAACTTGTTAGGCTACCCATGTCGTAATCATAAATAACTTACACTCAATAACCTAACATTCCTTAACTTAACCCTCGTCTTTAGATAGATCTATTAACTCGAATTCCTTTGTTTCAAACTAACCCTTAATGTTTTACTCTTAATCTATAACCTTAGCTTCCTCTTTTTTCTATTAACTATTAAATGACTTTTCTTTTTGCTTATTAACCTAATGTTCGTGGCTTACATGGCTTACAGGAACGCGGCCTGCAGCCCACAGATCCGGCCTTCAGCACATCGGATCCAGCCCTAATCTCCCTGAAACATCACGATTCTGCTCTCAGAAGGCTCCTTGGTCGGGATGTTTTTTTTTGCAGTTCGTGGTCACCAAGATCATGTTATTTGCAGCCAAATCTTGCTTCAATCTTCCTGATTCTGCATCCTTTCTCCATTTCGGCCTCCTTAAGACCCAAATCGACCCATTTCAGGGCGATTCACATCCTTTCCAAGCATGTGAATCGCTTTGAAATGGGCTTGTGATAACATCGTAATGATCCATTGAACCCTAGATTCAGGTGAGGATAAACATTTAAGATCTGATTTATAAACTATTAAGTCTGGCAGTCATGCCCAGAAAAGAACCCACAACAGAATTAAGCATCTAGAGAGGAAATTTACCATATAAAAAGGAACCCACATCAGAATTTTAAGCATTTGGAAAAACCCATATCTTCTCTACCATAGAAAAAAGAACAGACATCAGGGAAAAACCCATATTGGGAAAAAACCCTAAATCAGAAGTAAGCAATAAACCCTCGAAAATAGCAAAGCAGTTTAGTAGTGGTGGCGATTACGCCGATTTTGGACTCTCCATGGATCCTCAAAGACACATCTCACCTTGACTGTAGAAGTCTCTCCCTATTAATAACTTGTAGGGCTTCCATGACCCAACATTGGCAGTTCCACCTCGAACTTTCGTTGTCAACTGGGGTTTTTTGTATCATTTGGATGCGTGTTCGCGGTCCTCCAAGTTAATGTGCCCACAAAGGATTCTATCCGAATTACGTGTTGATCCGGCGATGATTTATAGAGGGATCATCAACGTAATACCCCTTTAACTCGCCTTCCGCTACTTCAAGGATACCTTTAAGCTACGAAGGGCTGAGGTATTATCAATTGGAGCATACAACCAAATAGCCCAATGATCGGCATCTTCGATGTCTAATCGTCGAAAATAACCACAGTCCACATGGACACGGGACCCATTTTTACATCGGGTTTCGGGAGGAAGTTAATAGCATGTTAACGAGGGAAAAAAAAAAAAAAAAAAAAAGATTTTAACATTAAAGAAGCCTTTGAAGCTTACGTTAGCTTCACCATCAAGCTTCTCATTTGTTGATCTTGTTCTTAATTTTGAATCCACCAGGGCAAATAGAATAGAGTAAGAGTTTTGACAAAATAATGGCAAAGGAAAATAACATACTTCGGGTTCTTTGGGCTTGGGCTTGACATTGTAACAATCGTTGGAAAAAAAGTGGAGAAAAAGCGGGTTTCCAATCTTTGTTATAAAAAGCAACGAGGCCGGAGTTGGGTAACAGGAGGCCAGGAGTTGGGCCACATTGAGGCCGGAGGGTCACATAAAGGAGCAACGGGACGGACGGAGTTGGGAAATTTTGGGATCATTTAAGATTACCGTCGCCGTTATCGCCACCGGACAAGAAGTTTCGAATTCTTGATTAGGACCCACACACACCACGAAGAAGAAAATGATGGGTAGCGGCGAGGGGAGGGGGTGTTACCGGACAAGCAGAAAAAAGGGGAGGGAGAGAGAGGAAAAAGGTAAAATGGAAGAAGAAAGGGGGAAAAAAAAAAAAAGGAAGGAAAAAGCGAAAAAAAAAAAAGGGGAAAATGGGGAAAAGAGAAAGGGGAAAAATTTAAAAGGCAAAAAAAGAAAAAGGAAAGCGAGGAATGGCAAAGATTAGATGGGATCTTTGAATTCTTTAACAATGGAGTACCTTTGCAATCTTAGTGTGTTCTTTTCTTCATTACTACGATATATGTATCAATTCTGGGTTCTCAACTTATGCCCATCATTGTCATTTCTAATATCAAATATGCATATGTTATAAATTTGTCATCATTATGGGACATATACTTATGACATATGTGAGGCGATATATATGTCATATATGTCATTACAAAACTACTAGATTCAAGTGAGCATAAACATTTAAGATCTGATTTATAAACTATTAAGTAAAGCGGTCATGCGAGGAAAAGAAGAACCAATGAGAATTAAGCATCGGAGAGAAGAAATTTACTATAAAAAGGAACCCACATCAGAATTAAGCATTTGGAAAAACCCATATTTTCTCTACCATAGAAAAAGAACATACATTATCGAAAAACCCATATTGGGAAAAAACCCTAAATCAGTAAGCAATAAACCCTCGAAAGCTTGACAAAGCAATTTAGTAGTGGTGGCGGTTACGCGGTTTTGGACTCTCCCATGAGATCCTCAAACACATCTCTGCCCTTGACTGTAGAAGTCCCTCCCTATTAATAGCGGGCTTCCATGACCCAATATTGGCGGTTCCACCTCGAACTTTCGTTTGTCATTTGGGGTTTTTTTGTATCATTTGGATCGTGTTCTCATGATCCTCGAAGTTAATGTGCCCACAAAGGATTCTATCCTTGAGCCGTGTTGATCTCAGAGGTGATTTATAGAGGGGATCGTCAACGTAATACCCCCTTTTAACTCTACCTTCTGCTACTTCAAGGATACCTTTCGCTACTTGAAGGATGACAGAGGTATTATCAATTGGAGCATACAACCAAATAGCCCAATGATCTTCGATGTCTAATGCGTCGAAAATAACCACAGTCACATGGACCTGGGGCTGTTCACATCAGAATCAGAGGAAGTTAATAGCATGTTAACAGAAAAAAGAGAAAAAAAGAGAAGAAAAAAAAGATTCTAACATTAAAGAAGCCTTTGAAGCTTACGTTAGCTTCACCACCAAGCTTCTCATGTTGTTGATCTTGTTCTTCTGGCTGAATCACAGGGCAAATAGAATAGAGTAAGAGTTTTGACAAAATAAAGGCAAAGGAAAATAACATACTTCTGGGTTCTTTGGGCTTGGGCTTGACATTGTAACAAGCGTTGGAAAAAAAGTGGAGAAAAAACTGGGTTTCCAATGTTGTTATAAAGAAGCAACCAGACCGGAGTTGGGTCACATAAAGTAGAAACGGACGGACTTGGGTCACATTGAGCCAGGAGGGTCACATAAAGGAACAACAGGCTGGGCCGGAGTTGGAGAATTTTGGGATCATTTAAGTTCACGTCGCCGTTATGGCCCACGGACAAGAAGTTTGAATTCGATTAGAACCCCACACACCACGAAGAAGAAAATGATGGGTGAGGGAGTGGGTGTTACTCAACAAACGAAAAAAGGGGAGGGAGAGAGAGGAAGAAGGTAAAAATGGAAGAAGAAAGGGGAAAAGAAAAAAAGTGAAGGGAAAAAGCGAAAAATAAAAGAAGGGGAAAATGGGAAAAAGAAGGGGAAAATTTAAAGGCAAAAAAAAAAAAAAGGAAAAGCGAGGAATGGCAAAGATTAGGCGAGGATCTTTGATGTCTTTAACAATGGAGTACCTTTGCATTCTTAGTGTTCTTTTCTTCATTACTACGATATATGTATCAATTTACAGGTTCTCAACTTATGCCCATCATTGTCATTTCTAATATCAAATATGCATATGTTATATCTGTCATTGTCATTATGGGACATATACTTATGACATATGTGAGACGTATATATGTCATATATGTCATTACAAAACTACTAGATTAGGTGAGGATAAACATTTAAGATCGATTTATAAACTATTAAGTCATGGCGGTCATGCCGAGAAAAGAACCCACAATGAAATTAAGCATCCAGAGAAGAAATTTACTATATAAAAAGGAACCCACATCAGAATTAAGCATTTGAAAAAACCCAAATCTTCTCTACCATAGAAAAAAGAACAGACATCATCGAAAAACCCATATTGGGAAAAAACCCTAAATCAGAAGTAAGCAATAAACCCTCAGCTTGACAAAGCAATTTAGTAGTGGTGGCGATTCTGCGATTTTGGACTCTCCCATGGATCCTCAAACACATCTCTGCTTGACTGTAGAAGTCCCTCCCTATTAATAACGGGCTTCCATGACCCAATATTGGCAGTTCCACCTCGAACTTTCGTTGTCAACTGGGGTTTTTGTATCATTTGGATCGTGTTCTCGCAGTCCTTAAAGTTAATGTGTCCACAAAGGATTCTATCCTTGAGCCGTGTTGATCGCAGGCGGTGATTTATAAGGGGATCATCAGCGTAATACCCCTTTTTAACTCTACTTACGCTACTTCAAGGATACCTTTCGCTACTTGAAGGATGACAGAGAAGTATTATCAATTAGACATACAACCAAATAGCCCAATGATCTTCGATGTCTAATCGTCGAAAATAACCCACGATCACATGGACCTAGGGCTGTTCACATCAGAATCGAGAGGAAGTTAATAGCATGTTACTTGAGAAAAAAGAGAAAAAAAAAGAAGAAAAAAAGATTTTAACATTAAAAAAGCCTTTGAAGCTTACGTTAGCTTCACCACCAAGCTTCTCATGTTGTTGATCTTGTTCTTAAAATTTGAATCGCGAGGGCAAATAGAATAGAGTAAAGTTTTGACAAAATAAAGGCAAAGGAAAATAACATATACGGGTTCTTTGGGCTTGGGCTTGACATTGTAACAAGCGTTGGAAAAAAGTGGAGAAAAAGCCGGGTTTCCAATGTTGTTATAAAAGAAACAATGAGCCAGGAGTTGGGTCACATAAAGTAGAAACAGGCCAGGACTTGGGTCACATTGAGCCAGGAGGGGTCACATAAAGGAACAACGGTGGACGGAGTTGGAGAATTTTGGGATCATTTAAGTTTCCGAAATGGCAGATTATGGCCGGACAAGAAGTTTAATTCTGATTAGAACCCCCACACACGAAGAAGAAAATGATGGGTAGCGGCGAGGGAGGGGTGTTACTCACAACAAGCGAGAAAAAGGGGAGGGAGAGAGAGGAAAAAGGTAAAAATGGAAGAAAGAAAGGGAAAAAAAAAAAGTGAAGGGAAAAACGAAAAATAAAAGAAGGGGAAAATGGGAAAAAGAGAAGGGAAAAATTTAAAGGCAAAAAAAGAAAAAGGAAAACGAGGAATGGCAAAGATTAGATAGGATGCTGAATTCTTTAACAATGGAGTACCTTTGCATTCTTAGTGTTCTTTTCTTCATTACTACGATATATGTATCAACTAGAAAAAGTGCCCAGCGTTGCTGGGCTATTCGTCATGCATAAGTTTACAAACTAATAAAGACTATTGGTGGATTTACATTGCATACTTAAAAGCAAAAAATAGTATAAGTGCAATATTCAATGCTTTTCTACAATGTTCTAATGCACAAAGGCAATTACGCGTTTAACAAGCAAAAAAAGCTAGATTTACCATTGACAATAGAATAGAATAGAATTGTTTTTATCGTCCACGGAGACCAATCGGCCTATGGGACCCAATACAAAAGCCTTGGCGATCACATTCTTGCCGGATTAAAAACCCGCCCCATGCTATTCAATGCAAGTACAAAGGCCTTGCACAAATCTTTTAGCTTCGTTTGAAGTATAGACCTTGAGTTGATCCCTTTCTTGACATAGAAGCATTATTATGAACTTTTAACCTCTCCCCTCACAACACCCTTAATGTTCACATACTAAATAGTCTAAAGAATGCCAATTGACTTTGCTCCGCTTTGGCGGCACCTATAGTCTTGAAGTGTGCATTGATACCATGACTTTACACCATAAGAACTTGTGATGGCTGCATTACTAAATATTACATACATAACTCCTTATGTGTACATTTTGTCTTCATATGGATTTTTATTAACACTATCTTATTTGCCTAGGATAGACACACAAGAGCCTGTATAGGCCTACATCCCCTATGTCACTAATCCCTCAATTCCTCTATCATCCACGAGGATGCCTTTGAATAAACTTTACGGTCTATTTGTTGGTATATTGAATAAAATATATCTGGTCTATTTGTTGGTATATGTGCCTTGTACCTCACGGGATGGAAGCTTCAATGTTACCATGTTTGGGAAATAAAAAACCTATATGTGATAAAAAGTTAAAAGGCGTGCTTCAAGATGAATAGAAATGGCGAGGTCAAAATTCCTTATTAGCTTACCTTGACAAAAAGTGCCCATGCTTATCTGGCCATTACCTTGTACTTGGCGTTCATATCTTAAGAACAATACTTTTGCACTGATTGAGATGGCATCGAATTCATTACATTATCTTGTCCTTTCCAATTTGTGCTTCTCTCAACATAAATTGCCCTCGCCATTGGGAATTATATTGCAAGGCAACGTCAAAGGCCTTTTAGTCCATGTGCCATTGATCTCATTATCATCTATAACTATGCCACGAAACACAGCGGTTATATTCTCCAGGAGTTATACAGTTTCTTGAATTTTTATGTTATAAGCACATCAATTATCAAATTCCCCTCCCATCCATATAGCAAAACATCTGAATGCCATGAAGGAACACTTTTGTCAAACTATGCAATTAAATGGATTGCTTTTTATGCATTGTTGGTTACGCAATCAAATTCTTTGGAAGCCCTTCTGCTACCAAGCGGTCATTCAAATTTACGGAAAAGCGCAAAGAATTGGAAGGCAAGTGCCATCGGCCCACCCTTTGCACATTTTGGCATGATTGCATAACCCGTCACCACCCTCTGCTCATAAAAGGGCGTTCACCGCTCCCCATATCGATATGTATCTTCGACTATGGACACGAAGATAGATTTTACGGCTGAATTTGTTGCACCATCATTATCTTGTGCGCCGCGAGTCATTCATGGTCAAAAATTGTTAGAAATATTATCCTTTCTATTCCATGTCTCCATACCGGCATGATAGCCTCTAACATGGAAAGGCTGACCCGGGTTTATAGTGCTCATTGCACATATTCAATGCATCATTTCATTTTCACGCACCCCATCACATTTTATCGGATAGCAGGTACAAATTTAACGAGGGAAGATTTACACCATTGTTGCATCACAAAGATTTACTCAAAATTTTAGCCATGCGACCAAGAAATTCAAAAATAGAGCATACTACGGATAAAAAGATTGCGAAAATCTTAAGTAAGTTTTGCTTTTTTGGTAGAGTTGAAAACAATCATTTAATAGCGTCACTTTTTCTATATGGAAGTTTTTTCCATAGTAGTTCTTTCATATTAGAAGGCTACGAATGGATTATGATCATCTTTCTTGGCAAGGCGACAACAAATGTAAAGTTACCCGACCTACCCTAAACTAACTTATCTGATGAAAACAAAAGCGAGAATAGAAAAAGCAAGAAAGTAAACAAAAGAAATTGGAATGCAAAGATGAGGCGAACTTGAAATACCTCAAAATGCAGCCACCATCTCCATGACTTAGAAAGAAAACTTGAAGGTTCCAAATTCGAAAAAGTGTCTCCATGCAAGAAGCTGTAGCTGTGCAGGCCATGCAAAAATCAAATCTCGACATATCGCATTGTATAATTCTCCTCTTAGGTTTCTTCTTAACTTTAGATCATCAAAATCTTGAGCAAGACACTATGTGTTGATGAAGCGAAATGCTAAGCCAACATGTCGCATAATCCGCCATTTTATCGGTAATAAGATGTTGTAGCAAGAAAGTTGATTCCTAATAGCATACCACACTGCGTATTTGTAAATAGAACAAAGTATTATCAAGCATGCGGGGCTAACATCAGATAGTGGGAGATCTAATAAATATTCCATAATATATTTGCAAGAAGATACTAAATGGCTTGACACGAGATGTGAAGATATAAATTAAGATGCATTGTAGATGAAGCCTTGAAGAGATATGGTAGCTTTGTTTACCGTGCTGATGTAGCTAGCCCTAGCAAAATCTTTAAAAAACAAAATGCAAAGGCGTGCCTAAGACTTAAAGCTTTAAATGTAAGTTTCAGCGAATGGAATTTCTCCACCATCATCGTTGGTTCTAGAAAAGTGCATGTCTGGTATCTACAACATAAAAAGAATAAAAAAGACAAATGAGAGAACCTAGCTCGTTGAAAATATAAAAAGCCTAGTAATGACTTTCTAAGGCTCGGTGCTACAAATCGAGAGAGTTTTATTTGGAAAATCTGATATAATAGTTGGTTCTAGAAAAAGTGCATGTCTGGTATCTACAACATAAAAAGAATAAAAAGAAGACAAATGAGAGAACCTAGCTCGTTGAAAATATAAAGCCTAGTGAATGACTTTCTAAGAGCTCGGTACTACAAATCGAGAGTTTTATTTGGAAAATCGATATAATAGGCACCTCGGGAAGAATAAAGCAAGCTGAAAATTTTTGGGCGTGACATCAATAATTCGTAAAATTTTGCTCTTCCTTCGATCCTCGGAACTATACAAAACAACTTCTAGCTTTAGAAAGTGCCATATAATCTGTCACATTTTATATTGATGCACAAAATAGTTGAAAAAAGTCGAAATCATAATATTTTTGTTGCAAAAATACGATCTCAAGATGATAGCACTCCAAAGCGGAGGATTTCGGATGTAGCATGACATGAAATGATCTGATTCCAACTCTATAAAAAAAATGGGCGTAACTATCAAAGAAAAAGTTACCTGTGATCATCTTAAGTTTGTGCGGTTTAAGCAATAACGACTTACGCTCAAGATGAGTCCATCCCAACCCATCCTTAGCCCGACACGGATGCCTACATAGCCACACAATAGCGCCCATGATGTTACCAAGAATAAGCTATTTCAGGTAAAAAATCTAGCCCTAAATGAAAGGTATCATACCTTGTTTTTTGCATGCGACCGGCCCAAAAGATGCCAAGTTATTTCACGAAGAAGTAAGTTCCCCGAAGATCTTAACCATAAAATAAGAGCATGAGCATGAGGGGGAGAGAAAGGATCTAAGCGCTCATGATACGCGATCTGTTTTTACAAAGAGATGGTGGAAGACCATCACATGCGATTGCTTGACAGCCTAAAAGCAGCAATGGCGAAATCTTCAATGAAAAGAAGAAAACTAACCCTCTGGTACGCAAACAAAAAGGAGAAACAAGGAAAATGAGCAACGACCTCTTGGTTGTGGAAAAGCGGTAAATCGAAGGATAAAATCACTTAAAAATTCAGCGCCAAGATTGCGCCGCAGGACTATCATAAAGCGCCCTTTATTGTATATATAGATTTCTGAGGTTCTCAACTGTGCCATCATTGTCATTTCTATTATCAAATATGCATATGTTATATACGTCATTGTCATTATGGGACATATACTTACTTGACATATGTGAGGCGTATATATATCATATGTCATTACAAAACTACTAGATTCGGTGAGGATAAACATTTAAGATCGGTTATAAACTATTAAGTCTGGCGGTCATGCTTTCGAGAAAAGAACCCTAGCGAATTAAGCATCGAGAGAAGAAATTTACTATATAAAAGGAACCCATGCGAGAATTAAGCATTTGGGAAAAACCCGTCTTCTCTACCATAGAAAAAGAAGCAGACATCATCAGAAAAACCCATATTAGGAAAAAACCCTAAATCGAAGTAAGCAATAAACCCTCGAAAGCAACTAAAGCAATTTAGTAGTGGTAAGCGAGTTCTTTTGATTTGGACTCATGAATCCTCAAACACATCTGCCCGGCTGTAGAAGTCCCTCCCTATTAATAGCGAAGGCTTCCATGACCCAATATTGGCGATTCCACCGAACTTTCGTTGTCAGCCAGGGTTTTGTATCATTTGGATGCGTGTTCTCATGATCCTCAAAGTTAATGTGTCCACAAAAGTTATCCTTGGCTAGTGTTGATCGCGTGATTTTATAGAGGATGATAATACCCCCTTTAACTCTACCTTACGCTGCTTCAAAGGATACCTTTAAACTACTTGTGGATAGCCGGAGAATTATTATCAATTGGAGCATACAACCAAATAGCCCAATGATCTTGATGTCTATCGTCGAAAATAACCCGCGATCACATGGACCTAGAGCACATTCACATCGAGAATCGAGAGAAGTTAATAGCATGTTACTTGAGAAAAAAGAGAAAAAGAGAAGAAAAAAAAGATTTAACATTAAAAGAAGCCTTTGAAGCTTACGTTAGCTTCACCACCAAGCTTCTCATATTTGTTGATCTTGTTCTTAAAGGTACGAATCACGGGGCAAATAGAATAGAGTAGAGTTTTGACAAAATAAAGGCAAGGAAAATAACATATTATTTACGGGTTCTTTGGGCTTGGAAGCTTGACATTGTAACAAAGCGTTGGAAAAAAGTGGAGAAAAAAGCGGGTTTAATGTTGTTATAAAGAAACAACAGGGCCGGAGTTGGGTCACATAAAGTAGAAACGGCGAGGGCCAGGACTTAGGTCACATTGATTTGGAGAGGTCACATAAAAGGAACGAGATTTGGGCCCAGGAGTTGGAGGAATTTTGGGATCATTCCCCAAATTCTGAAATGCGCCCGTTATGGCCACCCAGGACAAAGAAGTTTAATTCTGATTAGAACCCCCACACACACCTGAAGAAGAAATGATGAATTGCTTGTGAGGGAGGGTGTTACTCAGATGTGAGGAAAGGGGAGGGAAGAGAGAGGAAAAAGGTAAAAATGGAAGAAGGAAAGGGAAAGAAAAAAAAAAGAGTAGAAGGGAAAAACGAAAAATAAAAAGAAGGAAAATGAAAAAAAAAGAAAAAGGGAAAATTTAAAGGCAAAAAGGAAAAGCGAGGAATGGCAAAGATTAGATAGGATCTTTGAACTCTTTAACAATGGAATTACCTTTGCATTCTTAGTGTTCTTTTCTTCATTACTACGATATATGTATCAATTTACATGTTCTCAACTTATACCCATCATTGTCATTTCTAATATCAAATAACCATATATTTATATACGTAAATTTATCATTATGGGACATATATTTATGACATATGTAGAGGCGTATATATGTCATATATGTCATTACAAAACTACTAGATTAGTGAGGATAAACATTTAAAGATCAGTTATAAACTATTAAATCACATGAGTCATGCCAAATAAAGAATCCTGGCGAATTAAGCATCGGAGAAGAAATTTACTATATAAAAAGGAACCCACATGAGTGCATTTGGAAAAAGGCAAATCTTCTCTACCACTGAAAAACGAGACATCATCGAAAACCCACCTAAATGAGAAGCAATAAACCTCGAAAGCGGCAAAGCAATTTAGCGGTGATGGCAGTTACGCGATTTTAGACTCTCCCGCGAATCCTCAAACACATCTCTTGCTTGACTTGTAGAAGTCCCTCCCTATTAATAGCGGGCTTCCATGACCCAATATTGGCGGTTCACCTCGAACTTTAGATTTGTCAGCTGGGGTTTTGTATCATTTGGATGCGTGTTCTCGCCAATCCTCAAAGTTAATAATGCCCTGGATTCTATCCTTGGTAGGTGTTGATAGCGGTGATTTATAGAGGGCGAAATCAGCGTAATACCCCGCACGCTCTACCTTACGCTTTACTTCAAGGATACCTTTATTTGCTGAGGATATGGTAGTATTATCGAATGGAGCATACAACCAAATGGCCCAATGATCTTGATGTCTAATCGCGTGAAAATAGCCACGATCACATGGACACAGGGTTGTTCACATTAGAATCGAGAGGAAGTTAATAGCATGTTATGAGAAAAAAAGCGAGAAAAAGGAGAAGAAAAAAAGATTCTAACATTAAAAGAAGCCTTTGAAGCTTACGTTAAGCTTGCCCACCAAGCCTCTCATATTTGTTGATCTTGTTCTTACATTTGAATCCGCAGGGAGCAAATAGAATAGAGTAAGAGTTTTGACAAAATAAAGGCAAGAGAAAATAACATATACAGGTTCTTTGAGGCACGGAGAAGCGGCTTGTTATAACAGCGTTGGAAAAAAAAGTGGAGAAAAAGGCTGGGTTTCAATATTTATTTATAAAAACAACGAGGCCGGAGTTGGGTCATAAAGTAGAAACTAGGCCAGGACTTGGAGTCACATTGAGGCCAGGAGGGTCAAATAAAGGAACAACAGGCTGGGTAGGAGTTGGAGAATTTGGGATCATTTAGGATTACGGAAATACTTAGATTATGGCGATATATATATCAATTCTGAGTTCTCAACTTATACCCATCATTGTATTCCTAATATAAAATATGCATATATTATAGATGTCATCATTATAGGACATATAACTTATGACATATGTGAGGCGTGTATATGTCATATATGTCATTACAAAACTACTAGATTCAAGTGAGGATATTAAACATTTAAGATCGGTTATAAAGTAGTATTAAGTCTGGCGGTCATGCTTGAGAGAAAGGACCTGTGAGAATTAAGCATCGGAGAGAAATTTACTATATAAAAGACCCACATAGAATTAAGCATTTGGGAAAAACCCATATTTCTACACCATAGAAAAGAACATACATTATCGAAAACCCATATTGGAAAAACTCTAAATCAGTAAGCAATAAACCCTCAGCAATAAAGCAATTTAGTAGTGATGGCGATTACTTGCCCGGTTTTGGACTCTCATGAGATCCTCAAACACATCTCTAGCCCGGCACAACAGAAGTCCCTCCCTGTAATAACGGGCTTCATGACCCAATATTGGCGATTCCACATAGAACTTTTCGTTGTGGCGGGGTTTTGTATCATTTGGATGCGTGTTCACCATGATCCTCCAAGTTAATGTGTCCACAAAGTTCTATCCTTGGCCGTGTTGATCGCGGTGATTTATAAGAGGATGCGTCAGCGTAATACCTTTTAACTCTACCTTACGCTGCTTCAAGGATACCTTTAAGCTGCCGAAGGATAGCGGAAGTGGCTATCCGGTGGAGCATACAGCAAATAGCCCAATGATCTTCGATGTCTAATCGCGTAAAGAAAATAACCCGCGATCACATGGACCTAGGGCTGTTCACATGAGAATCGGAGGAAGTTAATAGCATGTTGTGAGAAAAAAGAAAAAGAAAGAAAAAAAGATTCTAACATTAAAGAAGCAGCTGAAGCACGTTAGCTTCACCACTGACTTCTCATGTTGTTGATCTTGTTCTTCACAGGTGAATCCTAAAAGCAAATAGAATAGAGTAAGAGTTTTGACAAAATAAGGCAAGGGAAGATACTTGTATCTTACGGGTTCTTTGGGCTTAGACTTGACATTGTAACAAGCGCGTTGGAAAAAAGTGGAGAAAAAGCGGGTTTCCAATGTTATTTATAAAGAGATGGAGTTGGGTCACATAAAGTGAAAGCGGTGGGAACTTTAGGTGACATTAGGCCGGGAAGATCACATAAAGGAACAACCCGAGGCCAGGCCGGAGTTGGAGACTTTTGGGATCATTTAAAGTTCTGCAAATGGCGGATTATGGCCGCAGACCAAAGTTTGGTCACGATTAGAACCCCCACATACGAAGAAAGAAAATGATGGGTGTGAGGGAGGGTGTTACTCAGAACAAGCGAGGAAAAAGGGGAGGGAGAGAGAGGAAAAGGTAAAAATGGAAGAAAGAAGGGAAAGAGAGAAAAAGTGAAGGGAAAAAGCGAAAAATAAAAAGAGAAGGGAAAATGGGAAAAAGAGAAAGGGGGGAAAATTTAAAGGCAAAAAAGAAAAAGGAAGAAAGCGAGGAATGACAAAGATTAGATAGGATCTTGAATTCTTTAACAATGGAGTACCTTTGCATTCTTGGCAGTGTTCTTTTTCTTCATTACTACGATATATGTATCAATTTCACGGGTTCTCAACATGCCCATCATTGTCATTTCTAATACTCGAATATGCATATGTTATAGTATCATCATTATAGGACATATACTTATGACATATGTGAGGCGTATATATGTCATATATGTCATTACAAAACTACTAGATTGAGGTGAGGATAAACATTTAAGATCGATTTATAAACTATTAAGTCGCGGTCATGCCATTGAAAAAGAACCCACGGCGAAATTAAGCATCGAGAGAAGAAATTTACTATATAAAAAGACCCACATGAGAATTAAGCATTTGGAAAAACCCATATTTTTCTCTACCATAGAAAAAAAGAACATACATTGCTCCGAAACACATATTGGGAAAAAACCTAAATGAGAAGTAAGCAATAAACCCTCAGCAACCAAAGCAATTTAGTAGTGGTGGCGATTCACGCGATTTGGACCTCCCCATGAGATCCTGAAAGCACATCCTCTGCCCGGCTGGCAAGTCCTCCCAATAGCGGGCTTCCGGCCAGTAATGGCGATTCCGCGCACCGAACTTTCGTTGTCAGCAGGGTTTTGTATGCATTTGGATCGTGTTCACGCCAATCCTCCAGTTAATATTACTACAAAAGTTACATCGCGGGCGGTGTTGTCCTTGTGGTGATTTATAGGGGTCATTAGGCGTAATACCCCCTTTTAACTCTACCCTTACGCTACTTCAAGGATAGAGGATAGCGGTATTATCAATTGGAGCATACAACCAAATAGCCCAATGATCTTACGATGTCTAATAAGCATCCTTCCTGATCACATGGACCTAGAACATTCACACTCCGGAATGAGAGGGGTCGCTTAGCATGCTGAAAAAGAAGGAAAAAAAGATTCTAACATTAAAAAAGCCTTTGGAAACTACGTTAGCTTCACCACCAAGCTTCTAAATGTTGTTGATCTTGTTCTTGCATTTGAATCCACCAGGGGCAAATAGATAGTGAAGTTTACGGCGAAATAAAGGCAAGAAAAATAACACATACCTTACGGGTTCTTTGGCCTTGGGCTTGACATTATATGGCGTTGGAAAAAAAGTGGAGAAAAAGCTGGTTTCAATGTTGTTATAAAGAAGCTTTCTTGAGCCAGGAGTTGGGTCACATAAAGTAGAAACGAGGAGCCCAGGACTTGGGTCACATTCGAGGGCCCCGGAGGGTACATAAAGGAACAATGTTTGAGGCCGGGTTAAGGAAGAGAATTTTGGGATCATTTAAATTCTACGAAGTAGCGTGCTATTTTGAGACAAGAAGTTTAATTCTGATTAGAACCCCCCACACACAAAGAAGAAAGAAAATGATGGGTAGCAAGGCGGGGGAGGGTGTTACTCGGAAATGGCTTAATGAGAAAAGGGAGGGAAGAGAGAGGAAAAAGGTAAAATGGAAGAAGGAAGGGAAAGAGAGAAAAAGTGAAGGGAAAAACAGAAAAATAAAAGAAGGGAAAATGAAAAAAGAGAAGGGGGGGAAATTTAAAGGCAAAAAAAGAAAAGAGAAAAGGAATGGCAAGATTAGATAGGATCTTTGAATTCTTTAACAATGGAGTACCTTTGCATTCTTAGTGTTCTTTTCTTTAGTACTACGATATATGTATCAATTTGCGTAATTCCAACTTACCCATCATTGTCATTTCTAATATCAAATATGCATATGTATATCGTATTTGTCATTATGGGACACTATATTTAGCCTTATGTAGAAATATATATATCTATATATGTCATTACAAAACTACTAGATTGGTGAGGATAAACGCATTTAAGATGCGGTTATAAACTATTGATGCGGCGGTCATGCCCGACCAAAGAAGAACCACGAATTAAGCATCGGAGAAGAAATTTACTATATAAAAGGAACCCACATCCGGAATTAAGCATTTTGGAAGAAACCCAAATCTTCTCGCGAAAAAGAGCAGGACATCATGAAACCCACCTAAATCAGTAAGCAATAAACCCTGAAAGCTTGACAAAGCAATTTAAGCGGTGATAGCGGTTACACTTGATTTGGACTCGCGAGATCCTCCCGAGCACATCTCTTGCCCGACTTGTAGAAGTCCCTCCTATTAATAAGGGCTTCCAGCGGCCCAATATTGGCGGTTCACCTCGAACTTTAGATTTGTCAAGCTGGGGTTTTGTATCATTTGGATGCGTGTTCTGCCCAATCCTCAAAGTTAATGTGCCTGAAGGATTCTATCAGCAGGCCGTGTTGTCGCGGTGATTTATAGAGGTTGTCGGCAACCACCCACGCTCTACATACGCTACTTCAAGATTTTCGCTACTTGAAGGATAGCCGAGAGGTATTATCAATTAGGAGCACGTACGCCAAATATGACTGATCTTGATGTCTATCGTCGAAAACCGCTACGATCCTGGACACGGGTTTGTTCACATTAGAATCGGAAGGAAGTTAATAGCATGTTAACCGAGAAAAAAGCGAGGAAAAAGGAGAAGAAAAAGATTCTAACATTAAAAGCCTTTGAAACTACGTTAGCTTCACCGCAAACTTCTCATGTTGTTGATCTTATTCTTCAGGTGAATCCGCGGGGCAAATAGAATAGAGTAAGAGTTTTAATGAAATAAAGGCGAAAATATAAGCATCTTACAGGTTCTTTGGGCTTGGAGCGACATTTATGGCACAAGGCGTTGGAAAAAGTGGAGAAAAATTTGGGTTTCCAATGTTGTTTATAAAGCAACCAGACGGAGTTGGTCACATAAAGTAGAAAACTAGGCCAGGACTTAGGTCCCGCATTGAGCCAGGAGGGTCAAATAAAAGAACAACTTGGTGGGCCCAGGAGTTGGAGGAATTTTGGGATCATTTAGGATTCTGAAGTAAGCGGATTATGGCGATATATGTATCAATTCTGAGGTTCTCAACTTATGCCCATCATTGTCATTTTCTAATATCAAATATGCATATGTTATAAACATCATCATTATGGGACATATAACTTATGACATATGTGAGGCGTATATATATCTTATATGTCATTACAAAACTACACTAGATTCAAGTGAGGATAAACATTTAAGATCTGATTTATAAAAGTATTAGAATGCAGCGGTCATGCCCAGGAAAAGGACCTGGCCGGAATTAAGCATCGAAGGAGAAAGAAATTTACTATATAAAAGGAACATGGAATTAAGCATTTGGAAAAACCCGTATTTTCTACCCGTAGAAAAAGAAGCATCTACATTCATGAAAAACCCATATTGGGAAAAACCACAAATCGGAAGTAAGCAATAAACGCCAAAGCTTGACAAAGCAATTTAGTAGTGGTGGCGATTCACGCGATTTTGGACTCTCCCAGCGGATCCTCGGAAACACATCTCACAGCCCGACTGTAGAAGTCCCTCCTATTAATAGCGGGCTTCCCGGCGGCCCCGTATTGGCGAGTTCCACTCGAACTTTCGTTTGTCGGCTGGGGTTTTGTATCATTTGGATCGTGTTCTCGCTGATCCTCAAAGTTAATGTGTCCACAAAAGGATTCTATCCTTGGCCCGTGTTGTCCAGTGATTTACGAGGGATGCGTCAGCGTAATACCCCTTTAACTCTACATACATACTTCAAGGATACCTTTTAAGCTCTTGAAGGATGGCCAGTATTATCAATTAGGCGTACAACCAAATAGCCCAATGATCTTGATGTCTAATCGTCGAAAATAACCCGCGATCCACATGAACTAGAACATTCACATGAGAATCGAGAGAAGTTAATAGCATGTTGTGGAAAAAAGAAAAAAGAAGAAAAAAAGATTCTAACATTAAAGAAGCCTTTGAAGCTTCGTTAAACTACCACCAAGCTTCTCATGTTGTTGATCTTGTTCTTCACAGGTTTGAATCCACTGAGGGCAAATAGAATAGAGTAAGAGTTTTGACAAAATAAAGGCAAAGAAGATAAACATGCGCCGGGTTCTTTGGGCTTGGAAGCGACATTGTAACAAAGCGTTAGAAAAAAGTGGAGAAAAAGCGGGTTTCGATGTTGTTATAAAGAAACAACAGTCGGAGTTAGGTCACATAAAGAGTAGAAACCCGAGGCCAGGACTTGGGTGACATTGAGGCCGGGAGATCCCGCATCAAAGGAACAACGAGGTGAGCGGAGTTGGAGGAGATTTTGGGATCATTTAAATTCTGCGTCGCGGGTTATGGCCACGGACAAAGTTTGAATTCTGATTAGAACCCACACACCACGAAGAAGAAAATGATGGGTAGCGGCGAGGGAGGGTGTTACTCGAACAAGCGAGAAAAAGGGAGGGGAGAGAGGAAAAAGGTAAAATGGAAGAAGAAAGGGGAAAGAAAAAAAAGTGAAGAGGAAAAGCGAAAAATAAAAAGAAGGGAAAATGGGAAAAAGAAAGGGAAAATTTAAAGCGAAAAAGAAAAAGAAAAGCGAGGAATGGCAAAAGATTAGATAGGATCTTTGAATTCTTTAACAATGGAGTACCTTTGCATTCTTAGTGTTCTTTTCTTCATTACTACGATATATATACATCAATTTCTGAGTTCTCAACTTATGCCCATCATTGTCATTTTCTAATATCAAATATGCATATATTTATAAAACTGTCATCATTATGGGACATATACTTATGACATATGTTAGAGGCGTATATATGTCATATATGTCATTACAAAACTACTAGATTGAGGTGAGGATAAACATTTAAGATACGATTTATAAGCTATTAAGTGCAGCGGTCATACTTGACCGAGGAAAGAACCCGCAATTAAAGCATCCCCAGAGAAGAAATTGCACTATATAAAAAGGAATTTACATCGAATTAAGCGTTTGGAAAACCATTATTTTCTCTACCATAGAAAAAGAGCATCGTTATCCGAAAAACCCATATTGGGAAAAAGCACCATCAGTAAGCAATAAACCCTCGAAAGCGACAAAAGCAATTTAGTAGTGGTGGCGGTTACGCGATTTTGGACTCCGCGAGATCCTCAAACACATCCTCACAGCGGCCTGTAGAAGTCCTCACATTAATAGCGAGGCTTCCGTGACTACAATATTGGCGGTTCCACCTCGAACTTTGCGTTTGTCAAGCTGGGGTTTTGTATCATTTTGGATGCGTGTTCACGCCAATCCTCGAAGTTAATGTGCCCTGAAAGGATTCTATCCTTGGCCAGGTGTTGATCCTTGTGGTGATTTATAGAGGATGCGTGAGCGTAATACTGCCACAACTCTGCATACGCTGCTAAAGGATACCTTTACAGCTACTTGAAGGATGGCGGTATTATCCAGTGGAGCATACAACCAAATAGCCCAATGATCGCCCGATGTCTAATGCGTCGAAAATAACCGCGATCACATGGACCTAGAACACATTTCACGCCGAGAATCGAGGAAGGAAGTTAATAGCATGTGTTAACGGAAAAAAGAAAAAAGAAGGAAAAAGATTACAACATTAAAGAAGCAGCCTTTAAACTTCGTTAGCTTCACCACCAAGCTTCTCATATTTGTTGATCTTATTCTTAAAATTTTGAATCTGACGGAAATAGAATAAGTAAAGGATTTTGACAAAATAAAGGCGAGGAAGATAACATACTTACGGGTTCTTTTGGGCTTAGGCTTGACATTGTAACAAAGCGTTGGAAAAAAAAGTGGAAGAAAAAGCGTTTCAATGTTGTTATAAAGAAACTGACGAGGCCAGGAGTTGGAGTCTATAAAGTAGAAACGGACGGACTTGGGTGACATTCGGGCCAGGAGGGTCACATAAGGAACAACGGTGGGCCGAGGTTGGAGAAATTTTGGGATCATTTAAGTTCTGAGTAAACGTTATATAGCCACCCGGACAAGAGTTTGAATTCACGATTAGAAACCCCACACACCGCGAAAGAAAATATATAGATACTTGAGGGGAGGGTGTTACTCGGAATAAGCGAGAAAAAGGGGAGGGAGAGAGAGAGGAAAAGGTAAAAATGGAAGAAGAAAGGGAAAGAGAAAAAAAGTGAAGGAAAAAGCGAAAAATAAAAAAGAAGGGAAAATGGGAAAAAGAAAGGGGGAAAATTTAAAAATGAAAAAAAGAAAAAGGAAAGCGAGGAATGGCAAGATTAGATAGGAATCTTTGAATTCTTTAACAATGGAGTACCTTTGCATTCTTAGTGTTCTTTTCTTCATTACTACGATATATGTATCAATTCTGAGTTCTCAACTATACCCATCATTGTCATTTCTAATATCAAATATGCATATGTTATAAACATCATCATTATAGGACATCTTTATGACATATGTGAAGGCGTATATATATCATATATGTCATTACAAAACTACTAGATGCGGTGGGGATAAAACTTATTTAAGATCACGGGTTGCATAAACTATTAAAATCGCGATCCTTGATGAAAAACCACAATGAGAATTAAGCATCGGAGAAAGAAATTTACTGTATAGGGACACATCGAGAATTAAGCATTTTGGAAAAACCTGTATTTTCTCTATGCATAGAAAAAGAACATACATTATCGAAAAAGAGCCATATTGGAAAAACCTAAATCAGTAAACAATAAGCCACCAGCAGGCCGAGCGGTTTTGGTAGTGGTAGCGTTAGGTTTGAACTCTCCGTGATCCTCAGGCGTGTAAGCTTACCGTGCGTGGGGTGCATACACCTGTTAATAACGGGCTACATGACCCAATATTAGAAGTTCCACCTCGAACTTTAGATTGTCATACGGGGTTGCGTATCACATTTGGAATAAATCAATCCTCAGTTAATACACGCCCCGCAAAGGATTCTATCCATGGCAGATGTTAATCCAGCAGCGGTGGTGAATTTATAGAAGGGGATAAGTGAAGCGTAATACCCCTTTTATCTACATACGCCGAGATAGGATGACAGTATTATCGGTAGACATACAACCAAACAGCCCAATGATCTTGATGTCGTCGAAAACCAACTTTCCCGCGATCCACATGAACTAGAACATTCATCCAGGAATGAGAGAAGTTAATAGCATATTAGCGAGGAAAGAGAAAAAGAGTGCTGTCCGGCCTTTAAACTTCGCGTTAAGCCACGCCATAGCTCTCATGTTGACGATCTTATTCTTAAAGCTGAATCCTGAGAGCAAATAGAATAAAGATAGGGATTTTGCTGACAAAATAAAATGAAATATATCGCCAGGTTCTTTATTGCTTAGGCTTGACTTTGATACTTTCGCGTCGGCAGGTTTCTGAAAATATTTATTTATAAAACAATGGGAATAGGGTTAGGTCACATGAAACGAAACCGAACCGGACTTCCCAGGTGACATTCGACCAGGAGGGTCATAAGATTTTCAACCGATTTGGACGAGGTTGGAAGAGATTTTTCGGGATCATTTAAGTTCACGAATTAGCCGTTATTAGCCATGACGAAGTTTTCAATTCTGGTCGGGAACCACACCGAAATGATGGAGTAGCGAAGCCGAGGGGGAGAGGTGCCTCCGTTTCGACAGAAAAAGGGAAGGGAGGAAGATAAAAGGTAAAATGGAAGTGAAAGAACAAATAAATCGGCGAGGAAAATTCGAAGAATAACTAAAGGTGAATAGGATCTGGGTAACAATGGAATACAATGCAATTCTTCACATTACTGATATGTATCCGTTGGGGTTCTCGCTTATGCTTATCATTGTCATTCAAAATATCAAATACATATCAATGCATTATCGCTCGGAACCTCTTTTCCGGCTCATAAAGCGACCATATATCATATATGTCATTCTAAAGTCGAGTGGGGATAAATAATTCCGTCGGTTATAAGCAATAGAAGTGCGGTGTGCTGACCCGGAAAGAACCCTTGCGGTAGGTGGCATCCCGGGAAGAAATTTTACACTTTATATAGGGCCACATCCGAAGATTTGGCGTTTGGAAGAGCCATATTTTCTCTGCCATGAAAAACCGTACATTGTCCCGAAAAACCATGACCAGGGAAAAACTGCAAATGGAGTGGCAGCCAGGCCGCAAAGCAGTAAGCAATTTAAGTAAGGTGGTAGCGGTTGCGATTTTGGACTCTCCATGAATCATAGGCATCTCACCGCCAGCTTATGAAATCCCTCCCAGTAATAGCGGGCTTCCATGATGTATTGGCGAGTTCCACCTCAAACGATTTATCGCGGGAGTTTTATCCCCATTTAGATCGTGTTCATAATCGCCGAGATTAATAATACTGAAAATTCATCGCTTGAAATGATATTGATCAGCGGTGAATTTATAGAAGGATAAAATCAGCGTAACTCCCCAACTCTTCCGCCGCTAGAGATACCTTTAAGCTATGAAAGGATGGCAATTATTGTCGGTTGGGCCATGTCTATATGCTTAATGATCGCCCGATGTCCTGTCGACCGAAATAACCAGGTCACATGGACGCCAGAACATTCGCATGATCGAGGAAGGAAGTTAATAGCATGTTAACGAAAAAAAGAAAAAAGAAACTTTTGCGTCTAACAGTAAAGGAAGCCTTTATGAAAATACGTTAAAGCCACCGCAGCATATTTGACCTAACTGATTATACAGGTACAGATCCTGAGACAAATAGAATAAATGGAGGTTTGATAAAATAAAGCAAGAAATAACATAAAAATAAAAATAATACACCACCGGGATTCTTTGGAAACTGGAAGCAACATTAGTAGCTCATGATTAAACGTCGACGCCAGGTTTCAATGTTGTTATCGCTCGAAGCCGGGTTAAGTCTATAAAGATAAAACAGACCGAACTTCAAATCATCAAACCGGAAAAAGTCAAACAGACAGGATAGAAAAGAAATTCAGATCAGCTAAGATTCGTCGCCAGCCACCGGACCGTTCGTCAGGTCAGGCAATAATCGATGCAATGAAAGTATTCAGATCCCATCGACAAAAGTCGCTCCAGTTTAGATAGGATACTAAATTCTTTGCTGTGTTGGTGCCTTTGCATTGGTGTTGCAGCACCAATTTCATTACTACGTGTGTGTATCCAGTTTCAGTTTCTCGGCTGTGCGTCATTGTGGGCCTCTGTGTCAGGCCATGCATAATGTTGTAAATAAATATTATGGGACATATTAAGCACATGGAAATTATCTATTAGTGAGGCATTATATATGTCATATATGTCGTTACAAAACTACTAGATTGGAATTGAGGATAAACATTCCAGATCTGGAGGTTTGTAAGCTGTTAAATTAGTACGTCATGCTTCGGACTTGACGGATTTTATAAATCAGGCTTAAATATTTCACCTATCTATCAGTTTCTGTTGATATATGTTTTATACGTCTCCTATCTCTCATGAAAGTATATGTCCATAATGATGACAACCTGTATAATATGACTGACGATGAAATGACGATGATAATATAAAATTGCAGCCATATCGTGATGGAACGCCTGGAGATGCAAAGGGTACTGCGGCACCGGTGGCTCAATCTTTGTTCAAACCATTTTCTCTTTTTTTGCCCTTATTACTCACGCTTTCTCGCTTTCCACCGTTGCACCATTCTTTTGGACCATGGCTTTCACTCTTTTCACCTTTCTGTTCCGTTGCTGCTTTCTCTTTCTTTCCGTTTTGATGGGAAGTATCACGCCATTCCTTAATCGTTTTCTTCAACTGGGTGATCGATGATGAGTTCAATCGGCTTCTTTGTCTTGGTGTTTGCCTTCAGGCGATCCCAGGTATGTCGACTCGAATGACCACGATCGACTCGCCGGGTCGATGCGGTACCTACCGCATGGGCAACTTCGTCGCAATTGCTTCTTTAAACTTTTAACATTGAGAACCAGGTTCTTCCGCTTTTCTGGCACGGCTGTTGTCAACCCAGCGATACCGCACCATCGACCGACCTGCATGCGCTTTATTTTGTCGAAACTCTTTATATTCTGACCGTGACCGCTTGAAGATGTCGGCATGGAGAACTGATTATTGACTTGAAGTAGCTTCAAGAGCTGGCAGCCATTTTCGCTGCTGGCACTGCTTTTACTGTTAACGCTCATATTAACTCTCGGCTGACTGTGGCAACCTAGGCCAGCAATATTCGGCGTCAAATGTGCTGCCTACGATGGTCTTTCAATGGCGGCCATCGCTAATGCGAGAAGAAGGCCAGAGATTATGCCTAAATCGCCATTTGCGATATTGCGTGAGCGCGTGGCACAGAGGATTCGTACAAACACGGTTACAACCCGAAAAGACCATTATATATTCAGATGCATGAAGCAGACCGGCAGGGAAGGAGACTTCGGCTGGCAGGCCGAGATACCCGAGGAATAGCGGCGGCTACCAGAAATGCGACACTGATTGCCGACAACGCACTTCGATTTATTAGCTTTGGGTAACGCAGCCGGTGGAAAATGGGTTTTCTGATGTGAACCAGATCGGGTTCGCCACGCAGCCAGTATTTTATTTCTGCGTCTTATTTGTCGGAATTCTGCGAGGTGGGCATGTTGCCAGTTCAACTCAGACCGGTCTTAATGTTGTCTCTTTGAATCTGTCAGTTGCCTGGCGTGACATATGGCGGTAACAGCAACAAGATAACCAAACTGTCATGGTCATCGTCGCCAATATGATGGCCAATATGCGTGGTGAAGTGACGATGATGAACGATGCGCCTCAGCAAATTGACCGATGAAGAGGTGCAAAGATCGCCGAAGGTGCTTTCCGTTGATTGAGAATTCGGCGTCTGTAATCTTTCGCCGTTCTCATGCCACCTTAAGCGCCCCATTTTCCCCATCTTTCCATTGCGCACGGTTTCCCCTTCGCTTTTTCTTGCCTGGCCTATTTCGTGCCTGTCTTCTTCCTCCCCTGTTTTACGTGGAAACACCCCACCGCCGCCCTATCATTTTCTTCTTAAAACCAACCGACAACCAGTTAACTCAGGAATTTAAATGCGGTAATGTTGCATAGGCGTGGCTTGTTTGAAATTCTCGACTCACGATCGCAATTGTTCGCTTTAGTACATTTGGTGGAGCCCGATGCGATGCAGTACTTTCTTACTGCTGGCATTGAAACAGGCCTCTCCACTGCCTTCCAGCGAAAATGTTTTCTTTGCTTTATTTTGATGACTCTTCGATATTCGGCGGTAAGATAAATGAACGACGACAGCGACCAGCTTCAAAGCTGTTTAATGTTGCGATGTTTTCCTTCTCTTTTTTCTCAACTTTCACTGACCCGGCATCCTTTCACTACGTGTCGCTGTGACACAACGAACGGCATTGCGTGTAGAAGGTGATTTGATAACGATTATTTCGCGTCTGTCGGCAGTGGTGGGTTAGGGGCGTTGCGTTAACTCTGCCGGAAATAAACGACTTTCGAAGGAGATGATAATTAGCCGAACTAACATTCAATGTTGGGATAGCAAAGTTGAATGAGCCGAGATTCCTGGGGAGGACGGCGTGTTGAGTGTAGCGTCCCGAAAAAAAGCAGCAGCTTCTATCCTAAAATTTAACTGTTGTTGCTGGAAAGAGAGTTTAACATACGTTACAAGAGGTTTCAATATCATTTTTTCAGTAATGTATGTTCTTGCATATTAGAAGAAAATGAAGTTTCCAAGTAACGAACCGATATTGAGTTCACTTTTATATGATATTTCTTCTAAGATGAAATTCTTTAGGTATTTGCTGGGACTTTAATAGTTTATAGAAATCAGTCTTCTTTTATCACCCAATCTAATATTTTTTGTAATGACATATATGACGCTAACGTCTCGCACTATGATAAACGCTATCTGCATAATGATGACGACTATGTATGTCGTATTTGATGTTAAAATATTGACGTGAAGAACTGTGAAATATTCATGGTAATGGTAAAATTTTCATTAAAGGAGATTACGTCTTGCGTTCCCTAAGATTTTCCTGTACTGCTGTTTCTCTTTGGGTCTCTTTACCCTTCTTCCGTGCACCTTTTCCCCTCCCTTTTTACGATGGTACCCACAGCAGATTACCCATGTTGACGAAGATTTCTGAGGTCAGCGTGCGATGACATGGCAGGCGACGGCAAATGATGAAACCGGCTCGTCGATGCATTCGGTAAAACATCATGACGCAAATTATCGCCAGGCTGGCTTTCACTTTAATGGCGAACTAACTTCCGATACGGTGCCTAACTTTATAACGGCGACCCTTTTCCGGCGGCTTGTTTATCGGCAAACTGAGCACCGACGCCTTTATTTTGTCGAAGTACTTGCTCGCATTGTTTAAACGTGGATCGCAGCGTGCTGATGAAACCAGCTTGCCGTCGGGCTCTTTTCGCTACTCTTTACTTCTCTTTCTGTTAACGCTTTCACCTGCGATACGATGTGGTATGTGGCTGTCGGTATTTTCGGCGTGGGCTATCGGCGTCGACCAGGCTTCAGCCCAATTACGGCAACCAGTGACTAACCTACATCATCTTCGAAAGCTCGCCTGAAGTAGCGAAGAAAGGCAAGTTAAAGAAATTCATTGGTGCGTCCCTGGCGTCGCGACAGAAAGAACAACAGGATTGAAGAAATGATGCAAAAACTTGGGTTACAACGAAAGGATGACTACGATGGCGGGAGACTGCAGAAGCGGAAGGTGTTGAGAATAGCTCGGCGGCGAGCTGCTACCGCTACAAACTGTTACTAGAAGGTTGTTGGTTTTGCTGTATGAGTTTTTCGGCAATATCGATTCTTTTATGGTAGAAGGTTTTCAAACGTGGTTTACCCATAATAATTCAACTATAGATCGTATCGCCTGGTCTTCTGCGGTGCAGGCTGCTCAATGCCAACAGTCTTAAATATCTGAATCTGTGGTTACACTGTCACGTCTGCTATGTCGCTCAAGTATATGATACCGCCAACAAGCATTATGATGAAATGTTTTAATGAAGTGACAAATATGTCATCGTAAATGAAGAAAGAACTTTGCCCAAAATGCCGGGTACTCCGTTGAAAGATTGACGTATCTGATCTTTATGCGTTCACCTGGATTTTCACCTCTTTAAAATTTTCTCTTGTTTTCCCAACTTCTTCGTTTTCTAACTTCTTCTTTTGCTGTTTTGCGTTTCGCCGCTGTAATAAAGCGTGGGGTAACCCTCCCTGTGGATTTACTTATAGTTTTATTTCACCGTGTATGGATATGGTGAAACGTGCGTGGCCACGCGGCTTGATGGCGCAAATGATCTCGGCTCAGGTTCGTGCGGTTGTTCGCTGTGGTACATAAAATCGCCAGTCAGGTCACGCTGGCCGGACGCTGGAATCACGGTTTCTTTGTAACAGCATTTGGAAACCGGTTTTTCATGGCGGCTTGTGCGTCGTGGCGGGCTGAAACGATGGCATTTATCGTCGCTTCGCCTTTATTTGTCAAAGGCTCTTATATTCTGTTTATACGGTGATTCGGCAGCGGATCAGCAACGTGAAACGGTGGTGAAGCTAAGCGGTAACTGAGCACAGCTGTGTTTGAATCTTTTTTTCGCTATAACTTCTCTGCTGTCGGCATATTAACTTCCGCCGATTACGATGGTACGCTGCCCTGGAAATTCATGTATTTGTGAATTATTTTGACGCATTGAACATCGAAGATCATTGGGCGGTTTGTGGCGAAGGTGATAACTACCATGTCGCTGTGGCGAAGGTATGCTGATGAAGATGGGGTTAAAGGGGTGATATCGGCGTCCTCGGGCGCGCGTCAGCGGGCTCAAATCGCTGACAGTTTACGTCAACTTCCGAAGGGCGAAGAGAAAATTTCGATCTAAACTAACTCTAAGCAATTGACAAAGATTAGAGTGGGCATAAATGTGGATGTGAGCCCGTTGTGTGGAACTTCTGGGCTGGCGGAAGATATGTTGAAAAAGAATATGAGGAAGATCCACTTAAGCTTCTACCTATAAATACTTTCTTTCATTTTACTGAAAGGGTTTATTACCACTCCCCGAATTAAATTTTAATGGGTTTTAGATATTAATATGTTCTTTTCTATGGTGAAAATATGGTTCAAATAACTTAGTAGATGTGGGTTCCTTTGCCATGGTAGTTTGCCCTGCGGACAATTAACGTGGGTCCTTGCGGGCCTTATTTTGCCGGACCGAATCGGATCTTAAATGTTTACATCCTCGCCGAATCACAATGGTTTGCAGCCAACGTATATATCGTCTCCCATATGTCATAGAATTATGTCCTCATAAATGCTAATACAGCATAATACTATATTTGATATTAAATAACAATGATGAGCATAGTTGAAAGAACACATTAAATTGATACATACTCATATAGCGTGATGGCAAATGATCCCAAAATTCTCAGCTTCAGGTCGGTCTGCGGTTTCGCTATTTTCAGGTGCGAATCAGGCCAAGTCTGGATCAGTTTCTTTATGCTAGCTTCGGAATTACGGTTTGGCTTCTTTATAACAACATTAAGCCGACTTTCTCCGCGCCAGCGCTTGTTACAATGTCCGGAAAGCCAAACTGAGAGAACCAGTATGTTATTTTCCTTTACTTTATTTTGTCGGCTCTTACTCTATTCTGTTGCCGTGATTGACCCGGAAAAATGAATCCAGCAGCATGAAGCTTGGTGGTGACTAGCATTAGCCTAAAGGCTTCTTTTAATGTTAGAATCTTTTTTTTTTCTTCCTCCTTTTTGTTTTTATTAAGCTTTTATGCTATTAACTTCTGATTCTAAGTAATGACACGTTGTGGTTGTTTTGACATTAGACATGGAGATCATTGGAATATTTGGTTGTAGCCAGTGATAATACCTGCAGTCATCCTTCAAATGCGCGAAAAGGTATCGCAAAATGCTTGAAAGAGTAGAGTTAAAGAGGTATTCGTTGGCGGTCCCACTCTATAAATCGCGGCGCGATCAGCCTGACTCCAGGATGAGAGATCGCTTTGTGGAGCACATTAACTGAGATGCAGAACTCAATCCAAATGATACAAAACCAATTGACAGTTAGAGGTGAAGCATAATGACGGAATCATGAAGCAGATTATTGGCCAGGGAGGGACTTTCACAAAGCTGGAAACTCAAGGATATGTTTGAGATCTCTTGAAGTCCAAAACTGGCGGAAACTGCCATCCTTGCTAATTACTTTGCTGTTTTCGAGGTTTATTATACCGATTTAGGGTGAGTTTTTACGTTGATGTACATTCTTTTCTATGGTAGAGATTTGGGTTTCCAAATACTTGAATGCGATATGAGTTCCTTTTTATAGCAAATGGATTCTTCTCTGGATAACCAGATGCATGTGGGTTCTTTCTTGGGCATATTTGCCGGACGCAATAGTTTATAAATCAGATCTTAATCATTTATCCTCCATCTGGTGGTTTTTGTAATATTTGTATATGACATATATCGTCATATGTCATGAAATATATGTCCATAATAATGGTCTCTTTTATATGCATATTTGATATTAAGAAGTGATTAATGATGGGCATAAGTTGAACATAATAGGTGTTATATAAGTAGTAATGAAGAAAGAACACTAAGATAAAGGGGTGCTCAGGTGATTGAAAGATTCAGCATCTGTCTAATCTTGCCGCGTTCTTAGTTTTCCTTTTCTTTTGCCTTTAAATTCCTTCTCTTTTTTTCATTTTTCCCCTTTTTATTTTTAGTTTTCCTTCACTTTTTCTCTTTCACCTCCTTCTTATTTTTTTTTACCTTTTTCCTCTCTTCCCTCCCCTTTTTACGTTTGTCAGGGTAACACCCCTCCCTGGCCGTTACCCATCATTTTCTTCTTGGGTATTGGGGGTTACAATCGAATTGAAACTTCTTGTCACGGTGGCCATGGCGGTAATAGAATGATCCCAAATTCTCAGCTTTCGGGTTCGATGCAGTTCGTTTCCTTTATGCTGACCCTCGATGCAGATGGTAGATCGGTCCTGCGGTTCTACTATATGACCCAACTTCCGTCACCACAGTTTGCTTCTTTAACAACATTTGGAAACCCGGTTTTCTCACTTGGCATTTACAATGTCGAGCCAGACCGAGAACCGGTATGTTGTTTTCTTTGCCTTTATTTTTTGTTAAAACTCTTACTCTATTCTATTTGCCACGTGATTATTGAAGAACAAAGATCCAACAACATGAAACTTGGTGGTGAAGCTAGTAGCTTCAAAGGCTTTTTAATGTTGAATCTTTTCCTTCTCTTTTCTCTTTTACATTAACATCTTTATGCTACCGATTACGATGTGAGCGACCCTGGAGTCAGCCCGGTAGTTATTTTTGGCCGCGTAGACGCCGAAGATCATTGGGCTGTTGGTTGTATGCTCCAATTGAAGTAATACCTCATCATCCTATCCTTGAAGTAGCGAGAAGGTAGAGTTAAAAGGGGTAATGCGTTCCGCCGATCCCCTCATAAATCATTGCCCGATCAGCAAACGGCTCAAGGATAGAATCGCTATTAGGCTTATTAACCGAGGGATTTAGTGAACCAGATCCAAATGATACAAACGGTTGTTGAGGGTTAGGTGGGCCCTTGATATTGGTCATGGAAGCGATTTATTGACGGGAGGACTTCCTCTGGGGGCTGGAGGTGTTTTGAGGATGGGGAGGAGTCCAAGCTGGCTTACCTACCTACTAATTGCTGCTTTGTTTGCAGTTTGTACTTGCGCCAGTTAAAGTTTTTAATATGGGTTTTGATATGTATATTTCTTTTCTATAGTGAAAATATAAGGATTTCCTTTTTCAAATGATATTATGAATTCCACTTACTATATAATAAAATTCTTCTCAGATATAAAATGCTTATGGGTTATTTCTGAAATTTTAGGCATATTTGCCGAATATGGATTTATAAATCCAGATCTTAAATGTTCTATCCTCACTGAATCTATGAATTTTGTAATAACTATATACTTAATATATGGGTCCTCTTATGTCATGAAATTATATGTCTACATAATATTGGCTTATTTCTAACATATACGTAATATTAGAAATGACAGTAGAACATGAAACACATAAAATTGATATATATATCATTAATGTGAAGAAAAGAATTTTAAAATGCAAAAGGTACTCCATTGTTAAAATTCAGCATCTATATCCTAATCTTTGGTCTCGTTTCCTTTTTTCTTTTTTTGCTATTTAAATTTTCCCCTTTCTCTTTTCCATTTCACGCTAACATTTTCGTTTTTTCCCTTCCACTTTCTCTTTCCCCACTTTCTTCTTCCCGTACCGCACCCTCTCTCCCTCCTTTTCTGTTTTGCCAGCCGAATGTACCCTCACCGTTACCACATCGTTTCTTCAGCCCGTGTATGTGGGGTTCTAATCGAGTGAAACCTGGCGATACGGTGGCCATGGCAGGCGGCGGTGGCTTTCGTGATCCCAAAGTCTCAACCTCAGGTTCGGTCGCGAAGTTTGTTCCTTTGTAACTGACCCTCTGCGGTCGGATGTCACCCAGTCGATGGTTTCTGCGCTTTATGTGACCAGCTCGTGCGGTTTTGCTTCTTTACCGCCAACAACATTGAAACCGGTTTTCTCCACTTTTTCCAGCGTATTACAATGGGAACGGAAGTATGTTTATCTTTCATACGCTATTTTGTCAAGCATAACCTCTATTGTTGCTGTGATTCGGCCGAGGAAGAACAAGATCAGCAAACATGAGAAGCTTGGTGGGTGACTGGCGTAAGCTTCAAAGGCTTCTTTAATGTTAGAATCTTTTTTCTTCTCTTTTTTCTCTTTTTGCGTCGGCATTGCTGTTAGCTTCTCGATTGATGTGAGCGGCCCACAGGTCCGTATTGGTAGTTTATTTTTAAGCATTGAACATGGCGAAGTCATTGGGCTGTTGGTTGTATGCTCAGTGTCGCCCTGTCATCCCAACCAAATAGCGAAAGAGTATCCTTGAAGTAGCCGAAGAAGGTAGAGAAGTTAAAGGAGATGATACGTTGGCAGTCCCCTCTGGAAATCGCCATTGCGATCAGCTTAATCCAGATGAGTCGCTTTGTGAACCTATCTTCTGATCAATCGTTCGACGAGGGTTAGGGTGGAGGCGCTAATATTGCGTCATAGGCGGAATTGGTATGGGGAGGGACTTCTGCCGGGCTGAAGCCGGGGAGTGTGTTTGAGGAGATGCTGAGGGGAGAGTCCCAAAGCTGACGAGCGCACCTACTAAAGTACTAACATTTGAGGTTTTTATTGCTTACCCGATTTAAGTTTTTCCCAATATGGATTTCGATAATGTATATTCTTTTTCTATAGTAGAGAAATATGGAGTTTTCAATGCTTAATTCGATAATGGGTTCGCTTGCACATATAGTAGGAATTTCAAACTATGCCGGATGCTTGAATTGCTGTAGGTCCTTTAAGACTGGTACTTGGTTTTAATACCTCGTGAGATCTTAAATGTTTTTATCCCTCACTTGAATCAATGGTTGCTGTGGCTGTATGACATATCGTCTCACATATGTCATAAAGTTATGTATCCCATGGTAAACATCTATAACACCTGCATATTGATAACTAGAAAGTAATGATAATGGGCATAAGTTGAGAAACTTGTAAATTGATACATATATATGTATGTAGTGACGGTAACTAATGATCCCAAGAGTCCCTCAACTTTCAGGTCCCGATTAAAGTTTGTTTCCTTTATTTGACCAGGATGAATGTGACCAAGTCAGGTCTGGATTTTACTTTGTCTTTGACCCAACTCAGGTCTGGTTTTATGCTTCTCTTTATTAAGAAACCGACTTTTCCTCCACTTTTCAAAACGACCCACAATAAACCAACCAAAGACTCCAGAGAAAGTATCTTCTTCCTTTGCTAATTTTATCAAAAGCTCTTATTCTATTTACTGTGTTAACCGAGGAAAACAGATCAACTATAAAGCAGTGGTAAAGCTAGCAGTAAGCTTCAAAGGCTTCTTCAATGTTAGAATCTTTTCTTCTCCTTTTACATTTTTACTTGTTAACATCTTTATTAACTTCCTCGATTCTAATGTGAACAACCCGAGGGTCCGTGTAGTGTGGTTATTTTGACGCATTAGACATGAAGATCATTAAGGCTATTTGGTTTGTATGCTCAATGATAATACCTCTGTCATCCTTCAAGTAGCGAAAATTATCCTTGAAGTAGCGAAGGAGAGTAGAAGTTAAAGAGGGGTATTACGTTGACGGTCCCTCTATAAATCACTACATACGATCAACACGGCTCAAGGATAGAATCACTAGTAGAACAATACATGGCAAA